>PVIA01013953.1:0-29284 GCA_004024845.1 Tonatia bakeri
GTGGGATTGCAGACTGGTACAACTACTACGGAAAAGAGTATGGAACTCCCTCAGAAAACTAAAAATGGATCTGCTTTTTGACCCAGCAATTCTACTGCTGGGATTATATCCTGAGTACTTAAGCACCAATCCAGAAGAACCTATGCACTCCAATGTTCATAGCAGCACAATTTACAATAGCTAAGTGTTGGAAGCAACCGAAGTGCCCATCAGTAAATGAATGGATCAAATTTACACAATGGAATTCTATGCAGCAGAAAGAAATAAGGGGCTTCTACCCTTTGCAACAGCATGGATACAACTGGAAAGCATCATTCTAAGTAAAATAAGCCAAGAAGTGAAAGACAAATACCATATGATCTCACCTTTAACAGGAACCTAAACGACAAAAAAACAAACAAGCAAAATATAACCAAAGACACTGAAATATAGAACAGGCTGACAGTAACCAGAGGGGAGAGGGGATGGTATTTCAGGAGTAAAAGGGAAGGGTTTACAGTAACATGTGTAAAGGACACATGGACAAAAACTAGGGGTGGTGGAAATGGGAAGGAGGTGGGGAGGGTTGGGGGGGTTGTCTGGGATGGGAGTAAAAGACAGAAAACTGTACTTAAACAACAATTAAAATAAAATAAAAAATAATAAAATAAATTTTTTAAAAAAGAATTCCATTTTTAAATGTTAGTGAACAGAAAATACTAGAGTACAAATAAATGCCCTGGTATATAAATTTTCTGCAGATAGGTTAGTAAAGAACAGATTTGTTAGCTCTTTATCCATCAAAGAAAAATAGTCATGGACATTGTAATTGATACCACAGAAAGCCAAAGAGACTACTGTAAATCATGACATGCCAACAAATCTAACAACCTAAAAGAAATGAATACATAAAACTGTACAACTTTCCAACAATGAATCATGAATAAAAAACCTGAATATATCTATTACTAGTACAGAGATTAAATGAGTAATGAAAATGTTCCAATGAACAAAAGTCTAAGACCAGACAATTTTAATGGTAAATTCTATCAAACATTCAAAGGATTAATATCAGTCCTTGTTAAACTTTTCCAAAAAAAGGAAGAAGAGTGAACTCTTCCCAATCCAATTTATGAGGTGAGAATTACCCTAACACCAAAATCAGACAAAGATGCCACAAAAAAAATCAGAATTTACAGACGACTATTCCTGGTGAACACAAATGTAAACATCCTCAACAAAATATTATCAAACCAAATTCAACAACAGTACATTAAAAGAATTATATATCATGATCAAGTGAGATTTAATCCAGTGATACATAGATGCTTTGACATCCACAAATAAGTCAATGTAATATACTACATTAACACATTAAAAGATTAAAATCATCTAGAAGATGGTAGCGAAGTAGCTGGGAGCTAAAGCCACTTGCTTTTGCACTGAACTAGGACACCTAGCCAATCTTCTGAAGAACAGAGTAAACAACCAACAGAATTCCAGCTGATATAAAGTCTGGAAGCCAAAGGTTGCTGAGGACATTTAAAAATGGACCATAAGGAGATTTTGTAGGACAAGGAAAGCGTCCCTGGGCCTGGACCCAGGGACCAAGGCTGCCACAGAAGCTTTGGAGGACAGCCAGGTCAGCAATTGTGACTTTGCAGCTCCCTGCCCTCCCAAAGTAGTGAGTCGCAGACCTGCAGCAGGAGAGACCTGGACACTTAAAGTCACTGGGGGAATAAAGAGGCAGTAAGAGAGACACAGTTGGCCATATAAGCCTGCTGGGACTATGGTCACTGGCTGGGGCAGTTCCAGATCAATTGGGGAGCAGGGTGAACCTAGAGATGGGAGAAGAGATGGGCTGCAATTGGCCATGACCCAGACAGTCTCTAGACTGGCCAGAGAGTTGGTCTGTGTGGAAAGCCAGTTGCTTGATAGGAACAGCAACCCACAACCAAGGGGAATACAGTAGAAAAACGATCTCAGATGCTGTGCAAGGACCTCTCATGTGCAGTAGCCAGGCCAGCTAAGGGGCTGGAGGTGCAATTTGCTACCATGCAGGGCACCTCACTGATTGATCAAAGTGGAGTGCCAAGCGCTCAGAGAAGTAGCAATGCCCAGAGAGACTTAATTCAATAGGGGAACTTACTGCCCTGAAGGGACTTTGCGTGGACGCAGGCCCAGGCCAAAAAGTAGAGAGGAATGCAATTTGTTCCCACTCAATGCACCTCAGACTAATCAAAGGGTTGCCTAAGGTGGATTAGAGGCGCCTGCCTGGTGCATATACACAGCGAACAGTGTTAGCTGCACAGTGCTCTGAGGATGTGGGTCTGAAACTGGGCACTCCTGAATATTATATCCCAAAACGCCCATCTCTGTGGGAACACAAGTAAGGGAAGGAAAAAAACAAGAGAGCCCAGTCCCACCCCATGGCACCCCCACTGCCTGCAGCATCCAGGAAAACAGAAATACCCTCTTAGCAGCATTAAGTCAGTGGGCAGCTTTTTTCCCCCCATGTGTAAGACAAAAAGACCTGGAGCTGTGAGAAGACCAAAGACAGGTCCAGAAAAAAGTCAGAAGGCTTAACACCAACAGCTGAGACAAATTTCACTCTGCAACCCTTCAGAACATCATTTTATTTATTTTATTTTTTATTTGTTTTTATTTTTTAAATTATTTTTGTTTTTATTTTTTTTATTTCTCTTAATGACATTTACCTTTTTTTGGTTTTGTTTGTTCAATTTCATTGTTTGGTTGGTTTTCTTCACTCTCCCTTTCATATAGCATTTTAATTTAACATCTTTCATTTCACTTGTATTCTAATAACACACTAATCTTTTTTTTTTAAAGACTTTATTTATTTACTTTTAGAGAGGGAAGGGAAGGAGAGAGAGAGAGAGAGAGAAACATCAGTGTGTGGTTGCTGGGGGACATGGCCTGCAACCTAGGCATGTGCCCTGACTGGGAATCGAACCTGCGATGCCTGGTTTGCAGCCCGCGCTCAATCCACTGAGCTACACCAGCCAGGGCATAACACACTAATCTTGACATTTTACTTTTTATTCATTTTATTCAGAGCATACATTTCTAATCATATTATTGTTATTCCAAATCCCACACCGCACCCTACACTGGTCTTAATCCATTACAGCATTCCTGAACTTTATTACTGCTATGGTTAATTTTCTCTTACATAGAATGCCAAGTTTCTATATCCTACTGTCATTATCTCTCATGTCTAACCTCCCTAGCACTCTGCTTTCTAAAGTCAGCTCACATTCGTTTTCCCTCCTAATAAGAGTCTTATCTCTTCTTCACCTTTTATAAAAAGTGGCTACTTGGGTGAAACATCACATTTATTGCTGTACTTCTCCTAAGGAACTCTTATCTGTCCTGTATTTGTTAGTACTTTAAATCCCATAGAATCTTTTCCCACTATCTTACTCCTTGTCACCTTTGCCCTCCCCCGATATCATACAAGACAAGGGGGGAGTTGTGAGTACCAGTGAACCTGCTGGAGGGGAGAACCCACCAACAAAGCAGCCACCAACTAGTATATACAAAGTACAACAAGAGAGCACAAACAAATGGGAGGAAGGGCGACTCTCAAAGAAACTCAGTGGGATACCACTGACACCCACAGAATTGCTACCACAGATGTTTACCCAATGAAGAAAGCTGGTAAACCAGAGCATTGGGAATTATAGAAACAAACAAAAGAGTCACCTAAAATGGGGAGACAAAGAAATAACCTACAATCAAAAGGAATGGAATACTCCCCACTAAAAGAGCTAAATGAAATGGAGTCATAAAAACTATCAAATATAGAATTCAAAGTATGGTGATAAGGATTCTCAAGGAACTCACAAACAACTACAAGGAACTGAGTGGGAACTACAACAGCATGAAAAAGGAAATAGAAACTATAAACAAGAATCAGGAAAAAATGAAGAATACAATTTCTGAAATAAAAAATACAGTAGAAGGAATTACAAACAGGCTGGATGAAGCAGAGGACCGAATTAGTGAGCTGAAAGAAAAGGTAAGTGAAATAAGCCAGGTGGTGAAAGAGAAATACTGTATAATCTTACCTATAAGCAAGAACCTGATCAACAAAACAAACAAGCAAGGAAAATATAAAAAGAGGCATTGGAATAAAGAACACACTGACCCAATGACCAGAAGGGAGGAGGGAAGGGGATAACAGAGAAAAGAAGGAGTTGGGCTGTCAAGGTATATGTATGTATAAAGGACCCACAGACAAAGCCATAGGGGTGTAGGATTGAGGGTGGGGGCTGGGGTTGGGTAGGGTGCGGGGAGCGAATGGGGGGTAATGGAGATGACTTTACTTGAAAAACAATTTTAAAAAAGGAAAAAAACATAAAAAAGGAGAAAAGAGAAAAAAATCATATCCTCTCAACAGATTCAGAAAAAGGATTTGAGAAAATTCTTCTTATTATAATTATTATAACATAAAAATAATGTTATAATAATAATATGACATTATTGTAATAACTCTCAACAGAACATGCATGGAGGGAATATACATTAACAAAATAAAGGGAATAAAGGGCATACATGATGAGACCACAGCTAACACTATACTCATTAGGGGAAAGCTGAAGCTTTCTTTATGATCAAAAACAAGACAAGAATGATCACTCTCACCAACACAGTAATGGAGGTCCTAGTCAGAGCAATTATGCAATAAAACCAAACATCTAAAATGTTTGGATCTAAAATGTTGGAGGTCCTAGTCAGAGCAATTATGCAATAAAACCAAACATCTAAAATGTTTGGATCTAAAAATGTTTAGATCTAAAAACATCTAAAATGGAGAGGAAAAAGAAAAATTGTTACTATTTGCAGATGAAATTATACTATACCAGGAAGGATCCAATATAAAACAGAATTATCTTCTGGAGGGCATGCCCCTTATAGTACACGTTTCCCCTACTATGTGAGTGTTCTAAGAACCTGTACCAGTGTACCAGCTGGTATTGTTGTGAGAGGCTACATTCACCTTCAGTGAAATTTTTTTAAAAGACTCTTTCAATGTGTTTTCCCATTTCATGATGGGTGATTTATGAGTGCCCCTGCCCACACCACTCTTGAGTGTTCACCAGTTTTTGACCAAAAATGGAATGACCATGCCCCACATTCGCTATTTACTCAATCTCCCCCGAGGGACTTTTTCTTTGTTTGTTTCCCTGGATGAAAAAAGTCCTCAACAGAAAACATGTTGCTGATATGGAAGAGGTAAAACAAAAAACAGCAGAAACACTAAAAGGCATCAAAATCCACAAGTTTAAAAACTGTTTTGAGCAATGGGAAAAAAATCTTGATAGGTATATTGCATCAAATGGAGAGTACTTTGAAGGTGACTGAAGTTTAAATGCATAATAAATATGTTGGGAACCACCCTGCCTGGTTTCAGAAGCTGTAACCCTCCCATGGCTAAGGCTCAGTGAGTGACTTTCGGACCATAAGCCACTAAGGAGACAAAGCTTATCTCACTGGCAGGGGGGCCACCTCTGCCTCTTTTACTTCACCCTGCCTGGCCCCCAATGCATGAATAGTTTAGTCAAGGAAGGATAAGATTCCTCTAGGGAGGGACAACCTGAGATAGGCATGATCACAGGGGCCCCCATGGAAGGACTTGGGAGGCTATAGCAAAAGGGGGTGACTGACCCTCACCTCTGGGCTTTGACATAGCCTGAGTCCTCATTCTGTCTGCAAGAAGTTTCCTAATCTCTTGGTTGTTTTACTTCCCCTGTCTGACTTAAGTCTGAAACAATAACAGAGGGCAGTGCAGCCCTGTGCTAGAAAGGGCGGGTTCCCCAGGGTGATCAGGCCTAAGCAAGAATAAATAAAATCTTATGAAACTTGCTTTGCCAAGAATGCTCTCAATTTTCTGATAAGGGTCTGAGCAAGAAATGAGTTTGTTTCCCCAAAGTTTTGTAGCTAACAGACACTGACTCAGAATAAGCCCTTGTAGTTCTCTGTATGCTATCTATTGTTTGATCCTTACTGCCTGACAATGATTAATGAGCTTTATCTGTATTCCTGTGCAAAATGAACCCAATAAAAGCCTATTAAGGAAAAAGGGCTTGGTCTTTCTCTTTTGAGAATGGCCACCTTTCTTCCCCAAGCAGATCGTGTCTTGGTAGACTTATTCTCATCTGTGGTGGATGAGGGGCTCTGTGGGTTAAGCTCCCCCACAGAAATACACAATTTTTTATAAATAAATTCCAGATTATTTGAGTCCCCCATGTATCGATATATAGAAAACCCTAAAGACTCCATCAAAAACTGTTATAACTAATAAAATTCAGTAAAGTTGCAGGATACAATATCAATATACAAGTCATTTGTGCTTCTATACACTAATAACAAACTATGATAAAGAAAATAATTCCATTTACAATTTCACCAAAAAGAATTACATACCTAGTAATAAATTTAACCCAGGAGATGAGATCCTATACAGTGCAAACTGCAAGACACTCATTAAAGAAGTTGAGGAAAACACAAATAAAAGAAATAAACAATCCTAAAATTGTATGGAACCCTAAAAAACTCAAATATTCGAAGCAATCCTGAAAAAAGAAAAAACAAACCTGGAGCCATCATGCTTCCTGATTTCAAACCACATAATAAAACTAAAATAATCAAAATAGTAGTAAGTAAGATTGCCAGAAAAACAGAAACACAAATCAATGGAACAGAATAGAGACCTCAGAAATAAACCCACACATATATCATTAATTAATTTATGGCAAGAAACCAAGAATTAAGAATAGGGAAAAACTGTCTATTAAATAAGTGGTGCTGACAAAACTGGGTAGCTACATACAAATGAAAACAACTTGACAACTATCTTAAATAATCCTCAAAAATTTTCTCAAAATGGATTAAAGACTTCAGTGAAGACCTGAAATAAAAGTCCTTGAAAAGTGGAGGTGGTAAGCTGTTGCACATTAGTGTTGGAGATGTTTTTAATCTGACACCAAAAGCAAAGACAACAAAAGCAAAAATAAACAAGTACTACATCAAACTAAGTCTTCTTTACAGCAAAGGAAACCATAACCAAAATGAAATGGGCAATCTACTCAATAAGAGAAAATAAATGCAAATCATATATCTTATAAGGAGTTAACATCCAAAATATGTAAAGAACTCATACAACTTAAATGCAAAAAAACTCCAATGAAATTAAAAATGAATAGATCTCAATATGCAGTTAAATCTTACCACCAACATTACAGAAATACAAAGGATCACACTAGAACACTATGAAAGACTATATGCCATCAAATTCAATAACCTAGAAGAAATGGATAAGTTCCTAGAAATACACCCTATAACCTTCCCAGACTAAATCATGAAGAGATCAAAAATCTCAAAAGACAAATCAACAGGGAGAAAAGTGAAACAACATTCTGAAGAAACCTCCCCAAAAGTAAGAGTTCAGGACTACATGGCTTCCTTAGTGAATTCTACCAAACATTTAAAGAAAATTTGAGCCAGGACAGGTAGCTCAATTTGTTAAAGTAGCAGATTTTACTCCTTTTTAGGGTATGTACAAAAATCACCAGTGAGCGCATAAATAAGTGGAACAACAAACTGATGTTTCTCTGTTTCTCTTGCTTTCTTCTCTTCCCCCTCCACTCACCCACTACCCTCTTCCTCTCTGTCAGTAAAATTAATAAATGAAAAAAATTTAAGAATATTTGATACCTATCCTCCACAAACTCTTCCAAAAAAAATTAAACAGGCAACACTTATTAATATATTTTATGACACCAATATAACCATGACACTAAAATCTGGCAAGGATAACACACACACACACGTACACACACACACACACAAAAAAAACTAAAAACCACTATCTCTGAAGAACACAGATGCAAAACTCCTAAACAAAATACTAGCAAACTGAATACAATATAACATTTAAAAAATCATATATCACAATCAAGTAGGGTTCACGCTAGGGAACAAGGTTGATTCAACAAATACAAACTGATTAATACAATATACCACATTAACAAAATAAAGTTAAAAAAATATGTGATCAAATCAATAGATGCAGAAATAGTATTTAATAGGATATAACATCCTTTATTATTAAAACAATAAAATAAGTATAGAAGAAAGTACCTCAACAGAATAAAGGCCATATATGACAAACTCTCAACTAATAGCATACTCACTAATGAAAAACTGAAAGCTTTTACTCTAAGATCAGGAACAAGATAAGGATGTCCACTCTCACCATTCTTATTGAACATAGTACTAAATGTTCTATCCAGAGCAATCAGGCAAGAGAGAAAGAATGAAAGGTATCAATATTGGGAATGAAGAAGTAATATTGTCACTTTGTTACAGATGACATGGTCCTGTATATAGAAACCCCTAAAGATTCCACAAAATACTATTAAAAATGATAAACAAAAACAATAAAGTTGCAGGATACAAAATCAAAATCAATATAAAAATCATATATACTTAGGGAAGGGGGGTGGGAGGGCTTGATTGAGTGGGAGGTGGGGGGATGGGAGGACTTGAATGGGAGTAAGGGGGTGAAAACTGTACTTGAACATTCATTTAAATAATAAAAAAAAAAATTTCAAAAAAAAAATCATATATACTAACAATATGCTAACAAAATTTGAGGAAAAACAACTATTTCTTTTGCAATTGCAACAAAACGAATAGCTACAAATAAAATTAAGAAAAGGACCTATGTACTGAAAACTACAAATCATTACTGAAAGAGATTGAAAGACACATGAAATGAAAATATATTCTCAGTTCATGGATTGGAAGAATTAAATTAAAATAGTTAAACCATCCATATTACCCAAAGCAATATACAGATTTAATGCAATCCCCATCAAAGTCCCAACGACATTTTTTAAAGAAGTAGAAGAAAAATCATCAGACTTGTATAGAACCACAAAAGACCCCAAATAGCCAAAGTAATTATTAGAAAAGAAGGTAAATGGAGAGAGTTCCAACCAAGATGGAGGCATAGGTAGCAACCCTTCACTTCCTCACACAACCAATCTAAAATCAATAAATGACCAGAAGTGCCAGAAAATCAAACTGCATGGAACTCCGACCACCAGGGAATTAAAGAAAAAATCAACCACAAAAACCAGACCCGTAAGAACCCATGGTTTAGGTGGGGTCCACAGAGAAAAACTGGGGCAAGGCAGCAGACTGAGTGGGTGAGGCTGGCTGAGGGCAAAACTAAGACTCAGAGCACAGCAGTTGACTGTAGAGCACAGCACTTGCCACAGTGAAAGAAACTCCCAGACTCACACAAGAGTGCATTGGCAAGTGGGCTAGAGATGAGCAGGCAAGCTGTATTGTTCCCTCTCAGGTCCCTCACCCACAGACAGTGCTGCAATGCAGCAAAGACAGTTGCCCTGCCCTGATGAATACCTAAAGAACTGCCCCTGACAACTTAACAGGTGCACCAAGACAAAGAAATACGGCCCAAATGAAAGAACAGAGCAAAACTTCAGAAAGAGAGCTAAGTGATGAGGATATAGCCAACCTATCTGATGGAGAATTTAATTTGGTTGAAAAATGAAAAAACAAATGAAAGATACCCAAAATGAAATAAAGCAAAATATTCAGGGAACCAACAGTGACAAGAAGGAAACCAAACTCAAATCAACGATTTGGAACACAAGGGAAAAATAAACATCCAACCAGAACAGAATGAAGAAACAAGAATTCAAAAAAGTGAAGAGAGAATTATAAACCTCTGGGACAATCGGAAACATTCCAGTATCCAAATTATAGAGTTGCCAGGAGAACAACAGGTAAAAATGAACACTTACTTGAACAAATAGTGAAGGAAAACTTTCCCAATATAGTGAAGGAAACAGACTTCCAGGAAGTCCAGAAAGCTCAGAGAGTCCCAAGGAAGTTGGACCCAAAGAGGAACACACCAAAACATATCATCATTAAGTTACCCAAGATTAAAGATAATGAGAGAATCTTAAAAGCAGCAAGAGAAAAGGAGACAGTTACCTACAAAGGTGTTCCCATTGGACTATCAACTGATTTCTCAAAACAAACCTTGCAGGCAAGAAGAGGCTGGAAAGAAGTATTTGAAGCCATGAAAGGCAAGGACCTATATCCAAGATTACTCTATCCAACAAAGCTTTCATTTAGAATGGAAGGGCAGATAAAGTGCTTCCCAGATAAGGTCAAGTTCAAGGAGTTCATCATAACCAAGCCATCATTATATGAAATGTTAAAGGGCTTTATCTAAGAAAAAGAAAATAAAAAATATGAACAATAAAATGACAACAAACTCACAACTATCAACAAATGAACCTAAAAGAAAAGAGAAACAACAAAAGCAAAAACTAAGCAAACAACTAGAACAGGAACAGATCAGAGAAATGGAGATCACATGGAGGATTTCAGTGCAGAGAGGGAGAGGAGGAATGGGGGGAAAAGGTACACGGAAGAAGAAGCATAATTCACAGCCATAAAATAGATAGGGAGAGATAAAAATGGTATAGGAAACAGAGAACTCAAAGACCTTATATGTACAACACATGGACATGAACTAAGAAGGGGGGAAATGCTGGAGGGCTGGGGGTGCAGGGCGGAGGGGGGATAAAGAGGGAAAATTGAGAAAACTGTAATAGCATAATCAATAAAAGTATTTTTAAAAAAAGAATGTAGAAAGAGGCATCACACTGACTTTATACTACAAAGCAATAGTAATCAAAACAGCATGATACTGTCAGAGACATACATACCAATGGAACAAAAATGAAAGCCAAGAAATAAACCCATGTGTATATGGGCAAATAATTTTCAACAAAGGAGCCAAAAACATACAATGGTAAAAAGAAAGCCCCATCAATAATGGTGCTGGGTAAATTGGAAATCCACATGCCAAAGAATGAAACTAGACTACTCTTTGTCCCCACATACAAAAATTAACACAAAATACATCAAAGACCTGAATATAAGATTTGAAACAATAAAATACATAGAAGAAAACATAGGTATTAAACTTATCAACGTTGATCTTAGAGTGGATTTTATGAATTTGACTCCAAGATAAGGGAAATAAAGGCTAAAGTAAATGAATGGGACTATATCAAACTAAAAAGCTTCTGCATAGCAAAAGAAAACACTAGCAAAACAAAAAGGCAATCAACCAAATGGGAGAAGATATTTGCAAACAACAGCTTCAAGGAGGCTTCAATATCCAAAATATATAAAGAACTCGTACAACTCAACACCAAGGAAACAATCCAATTAAAAAGTGGGCAAAGGCCCTGAACAGACTTCTCTCCCAAGAAGACACACAAATGACCAACAGATATATGAAAAAATGCTCAACTTCACTAGCTATTAGGGAAATACAAATCAAACCTAAATTAAGATACCATCTAACACCTGTTACAATGGCTGTCATCAACAAGACAAGTAATAACAAGTACTAAAGAAGTTGTGGAGAAAAAGGAACCCTCATTCACTGTTGGTAGAAGGTAAACTGGTATAGCCACTATGAAAAACAGTATGGAGGCTTCTCAATAAATTAAGAATAGGGTTATTGTGTGACACATCAACACATTTCTGGGTATATGCTTGAGGAATTTGAAAGCATTTATCTGCAAACATATATGCACCCCTATGTTGATTGCAGTATTACTCATGGTACCCAAAACATGGAAGCAATTGACGTATTCTTTGCTAGATGATTCGATAAAGAAGATGTGGTACATATATGCAACAGAATACTACTCAACCATAAGAAAAGATGAAATACTGTCATTTGTGACAACATGAATGGATCTTGAGAATACCATACTAAGTGAAAAAGTCAGAAAGAAAAAGAACCATATCATTTCAATCATATGTGGGATATAAAGCTAAAAGCAACAAGTGAACAAACAAGAGAAAGAAACAGGCAAAACCTCATAAGCACAGACAACAGTGTGATGGTAACCAGAGGGAAGGGGGGTGGGATGGAGGTAAAGGGTAAAGGGGGTTGAATATATGGTAATGGAAGATTTGACTTTGGGTGGTGGACATACAGTGGAGTACACAGACGATGTATCATAGAATTGTACACAAGAAAACTATATAACCTTATTAACCAATGTCACCTGATAAATTTAATTTAAAAAATAACAATAAAACTATTACAAGTGTTTTTTAAAACCTGGCAATTCCACTGCTGGAATTATACCCTAAGAATCTTGAAACACCAGTTCAAGGGAACCTATGCACCCCAATGTTCATAGCAGTACAATTTACAATTGTCAAGTGTTGGAAGCAACCTAAGTGCCCATTAGGAAATGAGTGGATAAAAAAACTATGGTACATTTACAATGGAATACTATGTAGTAGAAAGAAAGAAGGAGCTTCCTACCCTTCATGACAGCATGGATGGATCTGGACAACATTGTGCTAAGTGAAGTAAGCCAGGTGGTGAAAGACAAATACCATATGATCTCACCTATAATTGGAACCTAACCAATAAAACACACAAGCAAGCAAAATATAACCCGAGATATTGAAATAAAGAATAAATTGGCAATAACCAGAAGGGATCAGGGAGGGGGGTAATGGGGGTTAAAAGGGGAAGTGTTGTCAAGGAACATATATAAAGGACACATAGACAAAGCCAGGGGGTGGGGGCTTAGGATCAAGGGCAGGGCAGGGGGGAGTGGTGAGGGGAAAATGGAGACAATTCTACTTGAATAACAACAAAGAAAATGAAAATAAAATATGCCACAAGATAATTATTAAAATCTAAATTAAAATGTATTAAAATACTTTAATTCATATTGTAATCTATTATAACATAATCACAAGTCTGATTTGCTTCAACTATAACCAAAGATGAACTTTATTTTATAATCTTTATCAATCAAATACATTCCAAATATGTCAGAAAATAAACTTTCCAAAATTAAGATTAACTATAATTTTTTTTCAAATGTAAAGTATCATTCAAAAATTTATTATATAAAATCAATAATTTTATCTCTCTGAAAAAAGAAATAGCACACAAGTCTTAGAAACATGGTAACAAAGAAACATTTCCTATCATAAAAATCATTGTTACCAAAATATACATTAAAAGTCTATAAGCTTCTAAGATTTTACTTACACATAAAAGAAAATATGGCATTAATTTTAAAAATTAAGAAACCTGCCCTGGCTGACGTAGCTCAGTGGATTGAGCGCGGGCTGCAAACCAGGCATCGCAGGTTCGATTCCCATTCAGGGCACATGCCTAGGTTGCAGGCCATGTCCCCCAGCAACTGCACATTGATGTTTCTCTCTCTCTCTCTCTCCCTCTCCCTTCCCTCTCTAAAAATAAATAAATAAAATCTTTAAAAAAAAATTAAGAAACCTGATCTAATAAAGGAGCCAAATTTTAAAAAATCACCTTAACTGATCTTCAAGATATACTCACTTGGAGATAGGCAATTTGTAATCTACATAAAACTAAAAAAGATTATAAATTCATCTTAAATGAACTGTCACTAAAGGAGCTAAATAAAAGATATGTCTGAAGAAGAAATAAAATGATCTCAGAAGTGAGATCTAAAGTGCAAGAAAAAATGTTAAGCAAGGTAAATAATAAACATGAGGAAATCTAAGAAAAATGCTGTCTATGGGTAATGTCTACTAAAAGCATTTCAAATGGATGGTTAAAAAAAAGCAAGAAATACGTGTAATAGATAACTATATGTTGGTTGGGAGATAAGTATTTTAAAAATACTCAGAATTTTAACTACTAATTTCAAATTTCTTTGCCAAGATATTACAATAAATAATGTTTCATATATGGCTTACATTAAAATAGGAAATCAGATTTTCTGATGGTTGATCACTTGCTGAATTTAAGATCATCATTAACTGTTGAATTGTATTCATAACAGTCCTAGAGAAAAAAATAGAAGTGTTAAGCAGTGAAGGAAAAAAAATTAAATATACCTATCACACAAGTTAAACATATCTTTAAACTCACTGTCTCCCATTTATCTTTAAACAGTTATCTGCAATAAAACTTTATAAAACCCTTAGTGTATTATTGTTTGCAAGGAATTATATTTTACTTAAATCTTTAAGAAAGAATGTGTTCATATTCAACATATTTATAATTGAACGGATATGCTTACTACTAATAAAACATAAATCAATCAAACACTAAGTGGTCAAACAAATGACATTGACATTATTTTATGGTAAAAAAAATACAAACTGGCATCAAAATGTAATCTAATAAACATTACTATAATTAAATACTAAAATTTTTCAAATAAAGTCAGCAAGTTATTTAGCAACTCAAGGAAAGAACCAAGCGACTCTCCTTTATAGAGATCTTCAAAAAGAAAGCATAGGGTGGGAGGTAGGGATGGGTAGGGCAGGGGACCCTGTTGAGGTGAAAATGGAGAAAATTACACTTGAGTAACAAATAAATAAATGAATGAATGAATGAATAAATAAATAAATAAAGCATACAAGTTTAGAAGTCACCATTGTTAAAGCATAAAATTATGCAATATCTTAAGCTCTTTAATTCTATAATTTTATATATGGTGGTATATAGCAAATAATTATGTTCCAATTTTAGTGCCATCTTATTAACTTGTCTTTTTTTATTGATTTTTTAGAAAGAAGGGGAAAGTGAAAGAGAGAGAGAGGGAAAGAAACATCAATTTGTTGTTCCATTTATTTATTCATTCATTGGTTGATTCCTGTATATGTCCTGACTGGGGATTGAACATGCAACCTTGAGGTATTGAGACAATCATTAACTTGTTTTAAGTCTATTACAATACTTACACAAAAATCTATTTTTATATGTCTATAGAGTCATTTGATTGCCTATTATATACCAAGTATTATTCTTGGTCCTAATTATTCCAAGTTGACTAGAAAAGTCATAACCCATGTGGTATACAACCTAAAGGCTATTATGGTTATTAGCAAAACAAGCAAACACACAAATGATTTTACAATTATAAATTGCGATACACACTGTGAAGGAATTTAAAAGGATGCTATGAGAAGGAATAAAAGGAAATACTTCAGAGAAATAAATCTTTTAAAAAGTACTATTTGTGCTGAACCTAAGGGTAGCAGTTGTTAATTCATAAAAAGAAAAGAGTTTCAAGAAAAGGGAAAAAAGCTAGTGCAAAGGTCCCCAAGCACAAAAGAAGAGGTTGGAGAGTTTGGAAAACTGGCTAATACATAAAGAAGAGGAAAACAAGACAAGCTGGAGAGGCAACAGAAACTAGATCATATAAGTTAAGGTCTTGCAGGCATCATTAAGAAATTTGCACTGTATTTTAATTGCAATAGGAGACAATCAGAAAATTTAATGGCACAGTGAGCAGGAACTGAATGACATTTCTAGAATATTATTCTGGGTGCTCTCTAAAAAATAGATTTGGTAGTAGAGAGAAAGGAACTATGATGAGAGTAGCAGCAGTGAGAGCAGATAGTAAGTCTACAGAAAAAAAAAAAAAAATCCAAGCAAAAGCCAAGTTGGATAAGGGTGGTGAGAGTAGAAATTGAGAAGAGTAAATGGACTCAAGAAATAGGTTAGGGGTAAATTCAACAAGACTTGATAACAGATTAGATGTGGGAAGTATAAGAACATTAAAAGTAGTTCTAATCCTTCCAAGTTGTATACAAACTAAATGGGGATGCAGTTTTTACTTTTTTATTTACTAAGATGGAACACATTCCCATTCTAGGTTATATTCCTTAACGACAGACAAAACTAAATACCTGGAACATAAAGAGCACTTGATATACTCAATTTATGACACATACATACCAATATACAATGAAATAAATAAACAAACCCAAAGCCCTATAAAGTACTGAATAAACAATTATGATAAAAATGAAAAGTAAGAAAATCCATACCTTACTGGAGTCTGGGGAAGAATCACATTTAACTCTTCATCAGGATTATTTCTTCGTGGTGTTCTCTGCATTTCAAAACTAAATAATGAAAAGCAAAGTCATTTAGACTAAAATTTATACTTTGTGCTTTATGAGTCAAAAAAAGAAGTATAAATCATTCTGTTGTCTCATAACATCACACAAAATAAATCTATAATAGAAGTGATCAGGAAAAGATAACCCAAGAGCTGCATAAATAAAATTATGTTTTTTCACTATTATGTTTAAGTTGCTTTTCTTCCCACTAGGTTTATGACAAACAGGTACACCAATCATTAAGAAAGATCATTTTTTGAAAGAGCAAGTTAGATGTTTTCTTTACAAAGTTAGATGTTCAATGGCATTATTAATCAAGTTGTTCAATATCAAATAATATCAAAGCTCAAGTTTTCTAATCAGTTGTGTTCCAAAACATTTATTTTGACTTAACTAAGATTAGAAATATTTTACTTGTGTTTAACTTGCAAATTGAAAGCTTTTTCAGTTACTTATACAAATATTTCACGTTAAAGACATATTAACCATACTTATGGTGATTCAACATTTTTTGTAATTACTCTCAACCATTCTTACTTGAAGACTCTACATGACAATTCAAGAGAATACACTTTTGTATTAACTTTAAAAAAAATGAGCCAAGCCCTGGCTGTTGTGGCTCAGTGGGCTGAGTATCTTCCAGCAAACAGAAAGGTTGCCAGTTTGTACACGATCAGGGCACATGCCTGTTTCAGGCCAGGTCCCTGGCTGGGGGCATGAGAGAGGTAACTGATGATGTTTCTCTAGCACACTGATGTTTCTTTCCCTCCCTATCTCCTTCCCTTCTCTCTAAAAATAAATAAATAAAATCTCTCAAAAAATGAACCAAGAAAGTAAAGCAGGCAAAAAGCTAAAAAAAGACAGTGAATCACTATTGAGTAAACCAATTACAGTTGACTTAAACAACTTGGACTGCTCCCTTATACCATGGACCCACACAGTTCAAATCTGTCTTGTTTAACAATCAACTGTATTTTTAATACACGGTCTGGAATCTACACATGCACTGGGCCAACTTAAGATATACAAGGATTTTGCACAGGCAATTGGCACCTCTAACCCTGAATTGTTCAAGGGACAACTTGTATGTCAACAATTCTCTTTGGGTGTTCATTTTAAAAATTAATTCATCTAAAAGAAACACTAGTTGATATACAGGACAATTCACATTAAGTTTCTATCTCAGAAACATAAGAAAAGGTATTATATAATGACAAAGTGGTCATTCCAATTAGAGGATAAAACATTTATATTTTAAAAGATTTTATTTATTTATTTTTAGAGAGAGGGTAAGGGAGCAAGAAAGAGAGGGAGAGAAACATCAATGTGCAGTTGCCTCTCAAGAGCCCCACTAGGGACCTGGACCTACAACCCGGACATGTGCCCTGACTGGGAATCAAACTGGAAACACTTTGGTTCCCAGCCACATGCTTAATCCACTGAGCCACACCAGCCAGGGCATATTTTTAAATATTTACACCCAAAATAAGAGCACCTAAATATATAAAGTAAATATTAAAAGACCTAAAGGAGAAATAGACAGCAATACAATAGGAGTAGAACAGTTTCCCACAATTACCCCACTAATACTTCATTGACATGAATAGATAAACCATCCAGACCAAAACTCAGCAAAAAAACATTGGCCTTAATTGACATATTTGACTAGATGGAGTTAACAGATATTTGAACAACATTCCATCCAAATCAACAGCACACATTCTTCTCAAGTGCATATTGAATATTTTTCTAGGGTAGATCACATGCTAAGCCACAAAAGTCATAATAAATTTAAGAGACTAAAATCATACCAACTTTCTTTTCTGACCACATTAGTATAAAACTACATGATATTAATACATGATATATAAAATATATTAATTACATGAAAAAAACTGAAAAACTCACAAATATGTGGAGATGAAACACCATGTCAGTGAAAAATCAATGAATCAAAGAAAAATCAAAAGATATAAATATCTTGAGAAAAACAAAAATCAAAACATAAAATACCAAAGATTATGGAATGCAACAAAAGCAGTTCTAAGATGAAAGTTCATAGCAATAAATGTCTATTTTAAGTAAAAAGAAAAGTCTTAAGTAAACAATCTGACCTTATATTTCAAGGAACTAGAAAAAGAACAAACAAAACCCAAAGACAGAAAAAGGAACTAAATCACAAAGATCAGAGGAGAAATAAATAAAATAGGGATTAAAAGACAATAGAAAAGATCGATAAAATTGAGAGCTGGTTATTTTAAAAGATACACAAAATTGCCCTGGCTGGTGTAGCTCAGTGGATTGAGCGCGGGCTGCGAACCAGGCATCGCAGGTTCGATTCCCAGTCAGGGCACATGCCTAGGTTGCAGGCCATGTCTCCCAGCAACCGCACATTGATGTTTCTCTCTCTGCCTCTCTCTCTCCTTCCCTTCCCTCTCTAAAAATAAATAAATAAAATCTTAAAAAAAAAAAGATACACAAAATTAACAAACCTTTAGTCAGTCTCAACCAAAGGTGGGGGGTGGGGAGGGAGAAGGAGGGGGGAGGGGGACAGAGAGAGAACACAAATATGTACTTAATGGTCATTCAAAAATTTTTGTGATTACATTCAAACATTCTTCATCTCAGAAGTGAAAGAGGAGATTTACAACTGATATCACAAAAAAAATAATAAATCATAAGACTGCTATGAACAATTGTTCAAAATTGGCCACTATGAACAAGTGGTCAAGATTGGATAAACCAGAGGAAATGGATAAATTCCTAAAAATATACAACCTTCTAAGGCTTAATCATGAAGAAATAAAAAACCAAGATAGATCTATTACTAGCAAGGAGATTAAATCAGTAATTAAGAATGTCCCAACAAACACAAGCCCAGAACCAGACAAATTCAGTGGCAAATTCTATCAAACATTCAAAGAATACCAATCCTTCTCAAACTCTTCAAAAAAAAAAAAAAAAAAAAGCGAACTCTTCCCCAATCCAATTTATGAGGCCAGCATTACCCTAATACCAAAAGAAAATTGTAAGCCAATATCCCTGATGAACACAGATGCAAAAACCCCCAACAAAATATTATCGAACCAAATTCAACAATACACTAAAAGAATACCATGATCAAGAGGGATTTATTCCAGCGATGCAAGGATGCTTCAACAACCACAAATCAGTCAATGGGATACACCACATTAACACAATAAAAGATAAAAATCATATGATCATCCCAACAGATGCAGAAAAAGTATTTATACCATTGATGTTGAAACAAAATTCAACATCCATTTATAATAATAACTCTCAACAGAGCAAGCACAGAAGGAATGTACATCAACATAATAAAGGTCATACATGACAAGACCACAGCCATCATCATACTCAATGGAAAGTTGAAACATTTTTCTACAGAATGACCACTCTGGCCAACTTTTATTCAACACAGTATTGAAAGTCCTAGTCAGAGCAATTAGACAAAAATTTTAAAAAAGGCATCCAAATTGGAGAGAAAAGAAAAACTGTTAGTATTTGCAGATGAAATGATATTATATATATATAGAAACCCTAAAAGACTCCATCAAAAAACTGTCAGAACTAATAAAACAAAATTCAGTCAAGTTGCAGGATACAATATCAATATACAAAAGACAGTTGTTTTTCTATATACTAATAACAAACTATGATAAAAAATTAAGAAAATGATCTCATTTATAATTGCATCAAAAAGAATTGCATACATAGTAATAATTTTAACCAAGGGAGGAAAATCCTATACACTGAAAAGTATAAGACACTGATTAAAAAAAAAAAAAACCTGAGGAAGATACAAACAAATGGAAAGACATTCAATGCTCATGGATTGAAAGAATTAATGTTGTTAAAATGTCCATACTACTCAGAGCAAGAAATTCAATGCAATCCCTATCAAAATTCCAATGGCATTTTCCACAAAAATAGAGGAAACAACACTAAAATTTTTATGGAACCACTTGTGTCCTATGGACAAAGATCAAGGAACCCTGTGAGCTCTACATGGACATACTCACCTCCAAGCAAGTATATTACAAAAGTAGGATGGCTTGGTGGAGAGCCCAGTGGTTCAGGCATTTCTCTTCTGGGCTCTGTCCAATGCCATTTTCCACTAAGCAGCCCCTATGGTGACTCACCCATTACTTAGTTGAAGTTGGTAACTTATGCTCATTTTGGCACCAGGTGCCAGGGTCATATAATGGACTGGGTTTTGTTTTTGTTTTTATTTTATATTGTTTTATTTTTTTTCTTTTTATTTTGCTTTGTCTTTTAAGGTGGAAACAATGAATCTTTAAAATAAAGATGGGAAAGAACCAGCAAAGAAAACAATTTAAAATAAATAAAAATAAATAATTAAAAAATAAAAATAAAATTTGTATGGAACCAGAAAAGAACACAAATTGCCAAAGCAAGCTTGAAAAATAAAAGGACAAAGCTGCAGCCATCACACTTCCTGACTTCAAATTACATTAAAAAAAAAAACAGAAAAAAAAAAAGCTATAGAAAGCAGTATGGTGATAGCCAGAGGGAAGGACGAAGGGGGTTAGGTGGTAGCAGGCAAAGGGGAGTGGAAATGGGGACACATCAGTAATAGTGTCAAAAGTAAAAATAAAGGAAAAAAATAACACTATAGTAACGAAAATAGTACGGAACTGGAAAAAAAAACAGACACATAGATCAATGAAACAGAACAGAGAGCCCAGAAATAAACCCACGCATATATCATCAATAAATTTATGACAAGAACGCAAGAATTTAGAACAAGGAAAGGACAGTCTCTTCAACAGATGATGCTGACAAAACTGAACAGTAACATACAAATGAATAAAACTTGACCACTATCATACATCATATATAAAAAGTAACTCAAAATGGATGAAAGACTTGAATATAAGACCTGAAACCATAAAACTCCTTGAAAAAAACAGAGGTGGCGGTAAGTTCTTTGATATCAATGTTGGAAATACCAAAGGCAAAGGCAATAAAACAAAACACAACAAAAAAACCAAGTAGTATATCGAACTAAAAAGCTTCTGCACAGCAAAGGGAGCCATCAACAAAATGAATAAATGCAACCTACTAAATAAGAGAAATATTTGCAAATAATATCTCAAAGGGTTAATATTCAAAATATAAAAAGAAATCACTGCGAAACATGATTAAATGGAAAAACAAGCAAATATGAATACATATTTTTCCAAAGAAGACATACAGATAGCCAACAGGTACATGAAATAATGCTTAACATCGTTAGTCTTTAGGGAAATACAAATCAAAACCACAATGAGTTATCACTTTATACCAGTTAGAATGACTATTATCAAAAAGACAAGAAATAACAAGTGTTGATGAGGATGTGGAGAAAAGGGAACACTTGTACACTATTTGTGGAAATGTAAATTGGTGCAAGCACTATGGAAAACCTTATGAAAGTTCCTCAAAAAATTAAAAATTGAGCTACCATAAGATACAACAATTCCACTACAGGGTATTTACTGAAAAGATACCTTCACCCCCATGTTCACTGTAGTATTTACAACAGCTAAGATATGGAAACATGAAGTGCCCATGGATGGATGAATGATAAAGAAATTGTTTTATACACACACACATATACACACAAATATATACATATACACAAGATAGGGCAAAAGTATGTTTACAGATATTCTTGTGGAAAATGACAAAATAATTAATAAATAATAATAATACAAGAATAAACTTTCCCATTTACATACAACTATAAACCTACCTTTGCCTCACCCTATAATATATATGTTATTGCATAATGGAGTATCATTCAGCCATAAAAAGAATGAAATCTTGCCATTGCAACCTCAAAAGCATTATATTAAATGAAATAAGCCCGAAAGAAAAAGGCAAACAAGGTATGATCACTCTTACATGTAGTATCTAAAAAAAAAATCCAGCTCTGGCTGGTGAGGCTCAGTAGATTGAGCACTGGCCTGTGAACCAAAAGGTCGCTAGTTTAATTCCCAGTCAGGGCACATGCCTGAATTGCCTGCTAGGTCCTCAGTTGGGGTTGTGCAAAAGGCAACCAGTCAATGTATCTCTCACATACTGATGTTTCTCTCCCTCTCTTTCTCCCTTCCTTCCCCTGTTTCTAAAAAGAAATAAGTAAAATATTTTTAAAAACAAAAAAAATTAAAATTAAAAAAATCCAAACTCTTAGGTACAGAGAATAGATTGGTAGTCACCAGAGGAAATGGAGGGGAGTGGGTATAATTTTTTTTTAGTTTCAAAACATAAAAAGAATCATATATTCAGTTGGCTGCTGAACATCTTCACTTTCCACTTTTCTAACTTAGGTGTGATTGCTTTCTTATATATACAAATTTATCCTGTCCTAGCTCTATGAAAAAATATTCAACCCCATAAATTGAACTGGGAGTCAAGTACCTAGCATTATTCTATCACTTTATGGTCTACCACTTTATGGTACTCTTATCAATATGCATGTATGTATACAGTACAAAGTATAGAAAGCATACATGTGACTCTGGAATAAATGCTTATATTTTACAGATTAGAGAACTAAGACTTAGTGAGATAAAGTGAAAATTAAACTACATTCCAAAAGCATGAAAGAAATAAAAGATATTTTCTGCTTTGACTTGGTTAGAGAAAAATTACTTTAAAAAGATATGAAAAATCAATACAAGCTTGTGTATACTAGGAGGCAAACTAATGTTCACACAGACAATACAAAGAATATTTTTCACTTGTTTTAATAAAAAGAATCGATTTACAATCTGTGTAAAGGCACTGTACCATAAAAATTTCTATTTGTTAATAAATTATATACTTAGAATGGTTTATCTTAATAATAGCTTTATTTAAAGGTACCTGAATTATTATAAATGATATTTAAAGTTCACTAAGTTAAATAAAAACCTATTCAACCTACCTTTATCAAAACTGACCCATAGAAAAAACATATAAGCAAAAATATACCACATATGATACCTGTCTGTAGGATCAGCCTGAAGAGTTTTATCATGATCCAGAAATAATCTTGCATCTAGATCTTTGTTTTTAAGGTAAATTTCTTCATATTGTTTAGAGAGACTTTCCACCTCAAAAGAAAAAAATACTGATGATTACCCTTCCATGTCATTACATATCTCAGTATACAGAAGTATGATTTAATTAAAGAATTTTTTGTATAATACACACGTAATTTTATAACACACTGAGAACACATGCAATATAAATAAGGCATATGTACAAGTGAAATAAAGAAAATTGCAAATTTTCAACTCTAATTTTAATCCTATTTTATGCACCCCATTAGAATTTTATGTAGACAAGATTCAAAGCCACAAATTAGTACTGAGATGGAACTGTAAGATAAAAAATAGGTATTATTATACCCACTTAAGTGCCAAGATCCTTCAAACATCCCATACATTTTTCATTTTTAATCTTCTATACTTATCAATATAAAATAAATATTTTTCAAATATTGTAACAAATAATCTTGGTTATATATTCTGCTTATCTTTTCTAAATATTTTAGTTCACTCCAACTTCCTTCAATTAAATATCTTAGGAAAGAGCATTAGCTCAATTAATTAGCCAAATTAACACATTTGCATGATTTATTCCCAATCTTAGACACTTTTTCAATTTCTAGAATCTGCAATTCTTTTATCAGTTCTACTTCATATTTTGAATCATAGTTTGAAAACCAATGCACAATAGACAACTATTTGGCATGCCTTCTGCTGGGACTTTTAAAGGAAAAGTGTTTCCAAACTGAAGGTACTAAAATGGCATTCTAAAAGGATTGGGAGAAGAAACTGAGTTAAATGTAACTTTTTGTTTGTTTCCATAAATTTTTTAGGTAGAACAGTCATTCGTGTTTAAGTTTAATAATTGTTACTGCCCTAGCTTAGTGAGGCACTATAATTATCGATCATTCATTGACTGGCAGCTATTAATACTATATGCAATATACTGGGGAAAATGTTAAGTCTATCATAAGATTTCTATTAAAACTGTAATCCTTTCTAGGCAAAGAAAAATTACTACACTGTCCAACATTCTTAAGAATTGTGAACAGCATATTTTTTTATAACAAGACTCAGTAATACAACATTTGGCCCTGTTTGCCACTCTAGTACCCTATCTTACCACGTTTTTGCTCTGTAACCCAGTCTTAGCTAGTTGGAGTTCAATCTACAGACCAAACTATCTCATATCACTGTGTCTTTGAATCTTTAATTTCCAACCCTTGAGAATGCCATTTTTCAGAAAGCTTACTCAGCACAGAAATCATCACCTCCAAACAATTTTCCACAAAACCTATCTGCCCCACTTTGGATTAGGCTGCCCTATTCAGAGATATCACAACACCCTGTGTATACTTCTGCCAGACTCTTATAGACTCCTATAATGTTCTCTTGGTCTGTGTCTCCCACTAGAATTTTAGTAACAGTAATTATGAGTTCAATCTCTATAATGATGATATCTAGCACAATGCCTGAGACATATTAAACTCTGAATATGATGGTTGTTGAATGAACAGATTAATTAATTCAAGGACTAGCTACAAATTCAGGTCACAGAATCAGCAGTTCAGCTATCTGAATTCACATCTTTTGGTTTTAGTGACTAAATACCAGATGCTTCTAAAACACTGCTTTATCACTGAGTACTTGTTCATTATTTATCTTAAGCATCCTTTTCTCTACATATTTTACCTTATCACATAAGTTTTAAGTTCTATTTCCATTGAAGAGTAAAATATTTAAAGCAAAATGTGAAAAGAAATGGATGGGTGGCATACCACTGAAATAAAACATTTTTGCAAAATAATCATAGTCATTTCAACTGTACTTATTTTCAATTAAGTAGTTTTTAAAAATACCCAAAAGAGATGCTCTGCAATATAGTAATGCCAATAAAGTTGATGGCCTTAATCAAGGATACTATACACAAGGATGTGCAGCAAAGCAAATTAAGAGTCAAATGGGATTGTATATATTTAGTTTAAATATTTAGTATATGTGCTACCCAAGTGCTCAGTAGTTATATTTAAATATTTAATGGAGTTTAGAAATCCAAAAGCCTACACATAGATTTTTTTAGAATTTCAGTACAAGTCAATTTCTAGTGTAAGTTACAAAAGTAATGCTTATTTATATATTTGAGTACATATTCAAAAGGTTTTTTTATTACTATAAAAAGTTGGTTTACCACAATTTTACTTAGATTCCTTTTCCTAAGCAAACAATATTTAATATATAGTAAAATTATCTTAACAAGTTTAGACAACTATTCCACCCTCCCAAGAGTCCCAAAACACATTAATGTATTATTAAGTTTTCTTTCAGATACCTCTGGAAGTCCATTAGAAGCTACAATTCCAAGAGAATTCATAAAAGGTATAAAATTTTTGAAATAAACATTTTTCACCTGAAAAAGATAAAGTTACATGACCATTAAAATTTTAAAAATCCATCTCCATCACTATTAACACTAGAATAAAGGTATTAACTGACAATTTGATCAATGACTTATATTCAGCCTAGGGTGACACTTTATTTATAATTAATTCAGTTACATATTTACTTTTAAAATTGTGTGAGGCAGATTTCAAGTCTTAAGATGAAGATGTAGTTGGGAATTTTTAATGAAATGGGATTTATAAGAAGAAAATCCATTGAAAACAACTTCAACATTCCATATTTAATAAAAGATGAAAAGATGGGAGGCTCAAAAAAATTAAGCAACTTGACCAAAGTTATGCAGTAGGAAATAGCGAGCTGGAATTTAAACCCAGTCTGTGTAACATAAAAGCCAAAATTCTTTTCACTTTTCTGCACTGCCTCTAATCTCTCCCCAAAGCATGTGTTAGACCACTTTTCATACGTCATCTAGTATTTAGCTTAAGGAATATCATGTCAATTATTTTAGCATAAATTTAGGATAATGACCTGCTTTTGTAACAAAATAATTTCACACACAAAAATAATATCCAATAATTGAATTCAAAACTAAAGATGTTCTCTGGAATTATGCCATTTGATGCAAAAGCATCCTACATTTGACATGGAAAATGAAGATTGTACTCAGAAAACCTGGAGTTATATTCCTGGCTATGCTACACTTGAAAAGTGTTGTGGAATTTTAAACAACTTACTTTCTTTGATTTAACTTCATTTTACAACTTTAGAATCTACATTTACTAAGGTGGAAATAATTTAATATCAGTTCCTATCTTCTACTTCCTAAGTAAGTTATAAGAATTAAGCTTCTGTTACACTTCCTAGTTTTGTTTTCTAATTAATTCCCAGTTTACTAGACTATTTACAATGTGGGTAGTTCTAATTAATCAGTTAGTATGACTAACCAATAATTATATAACAATAAAGATAACTAACCAATAAATGCTGTATAAATAATCAAGTATCAATTAATTAATGTCAATTACTAACAAAGCTTTTAATCACCTATACTTTCTTAATTTTCATTTTTTAATCATTTTATTGTTGTTCAATCACAGTTGTCTGCTTAATCACCTATACTTAAAAAACATTAATGATTCTAAATTATATAAAAGAGTAAAAATTAATAGTAAAAAAATTATTTATTCCTGATTTTTGAAACAAATTTTACAAGTTCTGAAATTCAGAGAATTAACAACCAGGAGTTAGAAAACTGATTAAGCAAAAGACTGGAGAAAACATATTTTTTTGCAACTACATCTGTTACCTATTAGCAAAGATAAATTGTGATTCCAAAAAACTAAGTGTGTGTGTGTGTATTGATACATCTATAGGTATATGTCTATATCTATGTATTTGTTGAAATTAACAAAAGCCACTATGCTAAAACTCTGACAGCTTGATAAATCACTCTAACACTTTTTAAACTAAGTTTTTGATATGATACCCCCATTTCTTCTCAGAGTTCACAGAGTAATTTCAAAGATGCAGCACTTCATACAGCTATCTGTTGGTAGTGAATGGTGGACAATATAACAATCTATGAGTGAAAGGAGCATGTATAGTGAAAGTAGCACTAGTAACAGGTGTCCCACACTCTAGACTGTTAGAAACTAGCTATCAGTCTCTGGAAGCCTGTTCACTCATTATTAAAAGGAGGAAGAATCTATTATTTTCCAGAATTTTCTATTATTTCCAATTCCAACAGTTCAGATTCTATGAAATAGATAAGCAATTCTGGATTGTTAAGTGTATTCTCTGCCAGTCATTAATATCTGATGTAATATCTAGAAAGATAGTAATTATAGAAGACAGAACAGAAATTTAATGCTGGTATCACTTATCACTAAACCAAAAGCACTAGGGCTTTTTTTAGCAAGGTATATTAAATATTAGGGGTATCAGTACTCACAGAGGAATCAAAGAACAAATACATTTGAAAACTACTGCCTTAATGATTTACATTTCAATGATTCCAGAGTGAGGGAGATACTCTCTTTATTTTTTAAGTATATTTTATTGATTATGTTATTACAGTTGTCCCAATTTTTCCCCTTTGTCCCCTTCTGCCTGGTACCCGCCATCCCTTCAGCAATCCCCCCTTTAGTTCATGTCCATGGGTTGTGCATGTAAGTTCTTCAGCTTCTCCATTTCCTGTACTGTTCTTAACATCCCCATCTATTTTGTAACTACCAAGTATGTTTCTTAATCCCTGCACTTTTCCCCCCTTTCTTCCCCTCCCCTCTCCCAGATGATCTCTCTAAAATTAAAGTAACTGAGCATGAAAATTAAAATTTTTCTTAACATTTTGCTATTGAAAAAGGGTTGACACTAATTACAAAAAAGCAAGCTCATGACAAAAAATGTATATACTGTTAGAACTTACATCTAAATTTACTTTAACTATTTTAAAGAAATGAAGTTAAATTACCTCATCTATGTTACATTCATGTTCTTTACAGAGAACTTCAATAATTCTTGTGTCATTTTCTAGTTGTTTTGCTATCCGTGCACTCCTGTTCTGACCCCGCCTTGGTGTTCGAGGTGAACCATTAATAGGTATTACAGCTGTTTCTGTAAAAATGGTAAATTACATAAGAACAATTATAAATCCCACTGTATAAAATAGTAGAATATTTTTATTATAACTAAGAAGATCAGAAAAAAACAGTAATATTACACTACCTTGAATTTGTCAGTTTCACTCAAAGGCTAACAGTTATATTTACTTATTGCATATCTATTATAAGTCTTGTACTGATAACTGTTTACGACCTCCCCACATGCTCTTCTTCCCACCAACAAGTTCAAAAAGAAACTGTAAAATGCTTAAAGCCAAATATGAAGAGGGCAAGCAAAACACCAAACTTATAAACTAATTCTAAATTATCCTACTCAATCTGCAAGAGGAAAACTGTCTTCTATCTTTTAAAGTGTCTTAAAACTAATAAGGTAGTATTTATGGAATCAACTTTCAGATACAGTATAAAAACAAGAGAACTTTAAAAGTTTTGGCAAATACCATAGTAAATTATGATGCTTTTAAAAGGTAATATATCAATATAATATGATAATATATCAATATAATATAATAAAAGATAATATATCAATGTAATATGATTTTTTAAAATTTTATATTAATCATTCAAGTACAGTTTTCTGTCCTTTACTCCCATCCGAGCCCACCCTCCCATCCCTCCCCACCTCCTTCCCATTTCCATCCCCCACTAGTTTCTGTCCATGTGTCCTTTATACTTCTTCGTGTAAATCCTTCCCCTTTTCCACCGAAATTCCCCTGAAATTCCCTCCCCTCTTCCCTCTGGTCACTATCAGCCTGTTCTCTATTACAGTGTATTTGGTTATATTGGGCTTGTTTGTTTGTTTTGTTGTTTAGGATCCAGTTAAAGGTGAGATCACATGTTATTTGTCTTTCACTTCTTGGTTTATTTCACTTAGCAAAATGCTTTCCAGTTCCATCCATGCTGTTGCAAAGTGTAGGAGCTCCTTCTTTCTTTCTGCTGCATAGAATTCCATTGTGTAAATGTACCATAGTTTTTTGATCCATTTATTTGCTGATAGGCACCTAGGTTGCTTCCAACACTTAGCTATTGTAAATTGTGCTGCTATGAACATTGGAGTGCATAGGTTCTTCTGGATTGGTGCTTAAGTACTCAGGATATAATCCCAGCAGTAGAATTGCTGGGTCAAAAAGCAGATCCATTTTTAGTTTTCTGAGGGAGTTCCATACTCTTTTCCGTAGTAGTTGTACCAGTCTGCAATCCCAC
>PVIA01013954.1:0-29277 GCA_004024845.1 Tonatia bakeri
TGCTTCCCCAAAGCACACTGGACCCTTCTGGTGCTGATTTCCAAGTGGGTGGTCTTTTGTACATTATAGGGCCCTGTAGGTCTCTCCAATGAACTCTCCTGTGAGGCTGGGAGTCTCTCCCTGCACCTCAACATCCACAGGTGTTTTCAATAGGTGTTTTGATGCTTTATTTCCTTGTGCTAGGGCCCTGGGCCATGTGGTCTCCCTCTCCCCAGTTTTGCCTGGTTTATCTGTACAGGAATGTGGGACCTCCCAGTCTGCCGGCTACCTTGTGCACTGCACCCCTCCATAATCTGCCACCTCACTGGGTTTGCCTGCTGCCACCCCAAGCCCAGGGTCTGCCAGCCATGGCTTTTTTTGCTGCGACCCCTCTCCACTCATCTGCCAGACTCGGCCCCTCCTACCTGTCTGGATGAATGTGTCTATTTTAACTTTTTGGTTGTCGGACTTCCATACAGTTCAATTTTCTGTCAGTACTGGTTGTTTTTTTGTTTCTAAATTTTTGTTGTCCTTGTTTTGGTTGTGTGCGAAGGCACAGTGTGTCTACCTATGCCTCCATCTTGGCTGAAAGTCCATATCCAAGCTCTTTATCTCCTAGCCAGTATCCAGCACCCTGGAAGGTGCTGATCCAAACTGTGCTCCAGATTCCGTTGTGGCAGTGGATAAGCCCAATTTCTGTCTCTGTTTTGTCATCATTGTTGTTATCCTGTAAAGATGTACTCGTATTGAAATAGTCATTTAGGCAGCATCTCCACACTCGCCTTGAGTCACAGGCTCTGAGGTGGTTGTTTTCTGGCAGAGGGAGCAGGTGTGTTGGAGGGCCCTGTCTTCCCCAGCATGAAGCCAGTTACTGAGGATTCAGGTCTCCTTCATGCCTGTGAGGCAATCAAGGGAGAGCTAGCATTTTTTTCAAAGCCTTCCTATGTGCCAGCCACCATGCGTATGTGCTGTCTGTCCGTCTTGCTCTTCTCGGACATTCTTGTACTTTGTAGACCAGAGTAGTCGTGGTAGCTCAAATTTCTTACCAATACCCCTGCCCTTCATTCAGCTACATTGATTATGTGGGAGGAAAATTTGGGAGAGGGAGGAAGGACAGAGAGACACGATGCTGCTTCCTATCAGATGTCTCACTTCCCAGGACCTTTCCTCTGTGGCTGCTTTCACAGAAGGTTCTGAGTCCTCTCAAAAGAAAAAAAAAAAGAAATGGTTTTGGCATTCTGTATGACCTGTCCTTTGAGGCCTGAATCTCCAGAGTTCCTTCCCTCTTTTGTTTGTTTGATTCCCAAGTTTTATTCAAGAACTCATACAAAATGTGCCAGATAAATGAGTTTTAATCTTCATCTTCCTCCTCTTCATCCTGGTTAATGTGGAAGTAACACAACTTGTGACTTTCTTTGGTATTAGCAACTACATGCAAACCAATAATGGAGATTACTCTTCAAGTATTTTTTGTTGAGATATTTCAAATACATTTTGGGAGAGGACACCTCAGAAGTTACAGTGATCTTTCTCTTTCTTTTTTCAATGGTTATACCCCTCCACTAAGATTCCCATCTTTTCTAATCACTTTGATTCTCTCTTGAAGAAATTCTTCAAGATTAACAGCATCCGTGCCTCTATTTTCTACTGGATGGGTGCAGTCAAGGGTAAAACTTCAGAATTTCAGAACTGCCTTCTTATTTTTGCCCTCCCTTTGCCACAAGCTTTTTCATAGGAACCATGGTGGGGGTGGAGGCAGAAAGGGTGGTTCTTTGCCTCTCTTGGAAATCCTTTTTCCTGATATGTTTGCATGTCCTACACAAAGTGACGAGGAGGCTGAGAGCCAGTACATCAGCCTCACCACCTTGTCTCCCCACCTTCCTCAAGTGTTTGTTTTTCTCTTCTAGACTGTTGAGGTCACTCAGGAGAGCAGCCACATCTGGAAGCCTGGGGCCCGCTACACTGAATCATTCTGTGCCCAGGATCAATAGCATACCTTCCTTCTGACCTGTCAGAGAAAAAAATTCATCATCCTAGAATATGGCAGGTGACTATTAGCTATGGGGGAGTTAAACTTTTTTAAATTAAAATTTTAATTAAAAATTGACTATGTTGTTTTAAAAATCCAGACAATACTGAAGTGTATAAAACTTGTTTGTAATGTGGATCATTACCTTGAATTACCGTATTCTGTATTTTCTTACTCGTTTTATTGTCTATGTAAATCCTACCAAAATATAAGTTCCTCAAAAGTAAGGGCATGTTATCCAGTCTCTGGAGTGATCCCAGGGAATAGTAGATGCTCAACAAATAGTTGAGTGAGTGAGGCCTAGGAGTAACCATGGTTAGAAGTTCAGTATGACTCCCCATCTTAACTTGTGTCCCTGCTCATGCCAGACACCCCATTCTGCGACATCTTTTTTTCTCTCGACAATGTAACATGAAATTCCTTTCATTTCAGAAGATGAAAGTCCACTCTAAACATGATATTATACATTAGGGTTTCTCCACCTCAGCACGAATGACATTTTGGGCCAGATAAGCCTTTGCTTCGTGCATTTTCGGATGTTTAGCAGCATCCGTGGGGCTCTGTCTACTAGATGCCAGTAGCTCCCTCCACCCTGACTTGTGAAAACTGAAAGCCTCTCCAGATACTGTGAAATATCTCCTGGGAGACAACACTGCCTCTAGTTGAGAATTACGGACATAGATATTGCATTGTCTCCATTTTCCTATGAAGCCCCCAAGCAGAGGCCATTCATTTAAAAATGAGTATGAGAAGTTAAAATAAAGAATATTAATCATTAATCTAACTCATGGAATTCAACCTTCATACTCAGTTGAATGCCCTGAAATTATTTGCTTTAGACTAACCTTTGTATTTTCTCCTTAAGGACCTAAACTGAAAATTTTACATCAAAAGGTTAAACATTTTGGCCTTAGCCATCACCTGGGAAAATTTGAGCAAGTCACCAGAGCTGCGTCCCCCCAAAACATCAGTACATAATCTCACGTGAACAAGGGGAATACTACTTCAGAAGCTGTGGTGATGATGACACATCAGGACCTGTAAGACCTGACTCTTTTTAGACTTCTTGTCATTATCACCACCAAAAGCGGGGTTCCTCATGGGCCTGCCTTCCCTGTAGTAGTACTAGGAGCCCAATTTTGATATTTCATTTAAGTGTGAAATTTTGATGGGGCTGAAGGAAGGGAAGCAGAATCATGTCAGTAGCTGGTGCCTACCAATGTAGGGTTAGCACAAAAGATTACGGTACTTTTTTATTTTGATGTTCAGGAATAGGGCTATAACTTCTCATAAAGGAAAACTAAAATAGATTGAATGGGGTTTTAAAGAACTTGGTTGTATGATTTTTGAGGAATCATAATCTGACTCATTGTATATCTGTCTATCAGTAAACTCAAGTAACAATGAGCTGTGACATGACTGATTAAACACTCACTGAAAAGGTTGGTATTTCTTAGCTTCAGTTGCTGTAATACTCCTACATATTTCATTTTTGTCTTTGTCCTTATTAAATTCTGACCAAGAGGAATTGCTCTTTAAGAGAAATGATTTCTTCTCTGGATTTAGGTAAAAAAGTGCTCATCGTCTATGCGCACCAGGAACCTAGATCTCTCAGCGGGTCCTTGAAGAAGGTGGCCGTGGACGAACTACGCGAGCAGGGCTGCGCGGTCACCGTTTCTGATCTCTATGCCATGGACTTTGAGCCGAGAGCCACAAGGAGAGATATCACTGGCAAGTCACAAGTCGCAAGCTCCATGCTCTTTAAAACTTCCTTCTTTGTGTGTGTACGTTTTATGTGGAGATATAACATTAGTTTCTGGTTTACAGTGTAATGATTCAACATATGTATATACTGCAAAATGATGACCGCAGTAAGTCCAGTTAACACTCATCATCTCACAGTTATGAATTTTTTCTCCCTCATGATGAGAACTTTTAAGATTCACTCTCCTAGCTACTTTCAAATATACAACACAGGCTTATTACTGTAGTCACCAAGCTGCATATAACACTTTTATGACTTAATCATTTTATAACTGGAAATTTGTACCTTTTGACCCTGATGCCTGTATTGCCTGCTCCCCACCCCCTGCCTCAGCCAGCCACCAATCTGTTCTCTATACCCATGAATTCAGTTACTTTTGTTTGGTTTAGGGGATTTTGTTTGTTCTTTTTTTGTTTTTTAAGTTCCATGTATAAGTAAGATGATACAATATTTATCCTTTTTAGTCTGACTTATTTCACTTAGCATAATACCCTCTAGGTTGATTCACGTTGTTGCAAATAGCAAGGTTTTTTTATTCTTTTTTTTTGTGGCTGAATAACAGTATTTCATTGTACATATACCACATTTTCTTTATATATGCCTTGGCTATTGTAAATAATGCTTTAGTGAATATGGGAATGCCTACATTTTTTAAAATTAGTATTTTTGTTTTCTTCAGATAAATACCCAGAAGTGAAATATCTGGGACATAAGGTAGTTTTAGTTTTAATTTTAGGAGGAACCTCCATGCTATTTTCCATAGTAGCTACACCAGTCTGCATTCCCACCAACAGTATAAAAGGGTTCTCTTTTCTCCACAACCTCAACAATGCTTGTTATTTTTTACCTTTTCTATAGTAACCATTCTAACAAGTGTTAAGTGATATCTCATTGTGGTTTTGATTTGCATTTCCCTAATAGCTAGTGAATGAGGGCCTTTTCATGAATCTGTTTGTTATTTGTATGTCTTCTTTGTAAAAAAGTCTATTCAAGTCCTCTGTCCATTTTTAAGTCAGATTATTTCTTTTCTTGATTTCTAAAACATTTTTTTAAAGATTATATTTATTTATTTTTAGAGAGAGGAAGGGAAGGAGAAAGGGGAACATCAATGCGTTTTGCCTCTTGCACACCCCCCACTGGGGACCTGGCCCAAAACCCAAGCATGTGCCCTAGACTGGGAATTGGAGTGGCAGCCCTTTGGTTTGCAGGCCAGAGCTCAATCCACTGGGCCACACTAGTCAAGGCACTTTCTATTTTTTTAATTAAAATAAGTTTTGGAAAAAAAACAGTAGTTATTGCACATAATGTACAATTCTCAAGTCAAGAATTCCACGGTGCAAGTTTGTTTCCCATCCCTCAGACGCTCAGTTTCACGGCCTTTGAGATAATGTGTTAGTCATTTTCTCGATATCCTTTATCGAGAGTCTGTCCTTTTTCAGATGGAGTCTGTGCTGTGTAGAGCAATTAGAGGTATATTCTCCATTTTCTCTACACTTTAAAAATAATGGCAGTATATTAGACATGTTGTTTTGAACATTGCTTTCATTTTTTTACTGGTGCAAACCATTCCATTATATGAGGAAGCCCCTACATTAGGGCCTGTAGTAAGTATTCCCTGCTAAAGGGCACTTTAGATTGTTTTCATCTTTTGCTGTTATAAACAGTGCTGCACTGAATAATCATGTCTATGTGTGTTTTCCTACATATGCTAGTATATATAGAAGTAAAATGGCTGGCATGAGGGAATGTACATTTTTAATTTTCATAGGTAATATCAAGTCGCTTTCCATAAATATTGTACCAGTTTATACTCCTACCAGCAATGTTTGCAACTGTTCATTTACTCACTGTCACCACCAACACTACCAATTTTTGATAATTGCCAGTCTCACAAGTGAAAAAATGGTCTCCTGGTGTAGTTCTAATTTGCATTTTTCTCACTGTAAGTGAGCCTTACTATTGTGGGGGAGGAAGAAATTTTCCGCTGTTCTTCTAGGTTCTTCTGGCTGGTCTAAATCAAGTGGACATAAGACACATCAACAAGAGAAAATGACCAGCCCTGGCTGGCTAGCTCAGTTGGATAGAGCATCATCCTGATACACCAAGGCTGTGGGCTTGATCCCCGGTCAGGACATATACAAGAAGCAACCAATGAATGCATACATAAGTGGGACAACAAATCTCTGTTTCTCTCACTTTCTGTTTCCCCCCTCTGTCTCTAAATATCAGTACATTTTTAAAAAAGAGAAAATAACCAAATTTAATCGTATATGTATTGGAACCCCGTGTACATGAGAGTCAGAGACCGCACATACACGAGAGGCTCAGAGACAGAGCAGGAAAAGGAGGTGTATATGGCGTTCTGAGCTAAGAATGAGGTAAAGTACCTGGGGCTTCACAGGGGAGGAAGGTCATTCAGAGGAAGATAAAAAGAGCAGATGTTCAGTAATTAGAAGTTAACCCTACCGTATAGATGGATCGTAAGAGGTTACTTTGGCCAACAACATTTATTATTGGCGAGGTCTCTAATTCAAAGTCTTTACAGAAGAGGAGAAGTTTTTCGTGAGCCAGCAGGGTCTAAGCTGCCTTCGGCTCAAAATAACCCACATGGCAAAGTGGCACATGTCTTCCAGAGGCCTGTTCTGAACCCTTCAATCTTGCCTTTGAAACTTCCTGAGAAGTTTCTCATTTCAGAAGTTGGGTTGATAGATTGTTCCAGATCTGATTAAAGCAGTCTCAGTCTTGAGAAAAGTTTAGTTTATTTAAACAGTTATATCTGATTTCAGGCATCAGTGATGCAGGTGGTTCCCAAAGTTAGTCCTATGGTCTCAGCAATCAGGAATTTATTAAGAGGCATCTCTATAGAAACGAGAAAAACGACGGTTAATGATTGGAGCCGACTGTAATCCCAGTTTCTGAGTTCTGAAGGCAGTCCGTTGAGAAGATTCCTAGATACCTGGTTCAAAGCATCTTCAGATGGAGTGAAGTCAGGCAATGACAGTCTTGACAGATTCTCTTGATTTTTGGTTTGAATGTCTCTGGTCATCTGTCTGCAGCAGACACCAGGATTGTCCACATATGAGCTGTCGTGGTAATTTCTCTGTAGTTTATGTCAAGTTGTCCCATTTTTACCTTGCTTGGCTTTGTGAAAAGGGCAGTTTTAGTTCTCAGTGATTCTAAATCAAAGGATGAAAGAAAAATCAAATCATTAGTTCGGAGAGTGATACCCAGATACTCAAGGAAGCAAGAAGACCTCTGGACTCAGTAGTTTGTGAGTAGAAACAAAACTTCAGAAGACAGTGAATAACACCGAACTCGAACATCCACAAAGGCGTTTTCCTGAAATGTAATTTTTTTCTAAAGTCACCACCATTTTTACCAAAAATAGTCAAATTAAGACTAATCTGTTTGCAAAATAGGTCTAGTTTCAATACACTTGACCTGTTATTTACATAGGTGCAACATCAATGTAATTAACTGTCTAAAGCTCTTTTAAATCTGTTCTGCTGAAATTTATCATAAGGAATCTTCAGATTGAACTTTTAAAGGCCTCTCAAGGCTAGGAAAGCAAAGGTAAGGACTTGCCCTCATACTTTGCCAGCAATACCCATATGTTTGGGTGAGTTCCTCTCTTCTTGAGTTCCCCAAAATATAGTGAGGTTCCTGCATCTGCCAGGAAGGGACCTTCCTTACTCACCTGGAAAGGTCTCCAGGAAACCTGTAAACAAGGTGCCAGGCCAGTATTTCTAAGGATTTTATTGTCTTCTATAAGTCAGTCTTAATTCCTTAAAGCTCTGGTCATTTCTGAGTCTGTGCATGTCTTCTCATACAAGACATTCCAGTCAAAGCCTTGGTAATATAACCAGTTTCTGATTGCGTACTGTTACAAGGAAAGATTCTTATTGAACTTGTCCAAATGACAATATTGCCTTGAAAATAAGAATTCTCACTAGAGTTTCTGAATTCTGGAGGGTTCAAGTAGTGAGAAAAAGATAAATGTTTCAATTCTGCTTACAAAGTTGTTAACATGTTGTTCTAAGTCATAAGTAGCTTAAGAGAAAAATTATTTTATTAAATCCATTAAAAGTATTAAAGGACCAGCAATAGTTCAGACAAGGCTGGGAACATTCAGGGTGGTACAGCCGTGGACTAGACCGGCAATATTTCAAACAAAATGTCATAAAAGTTATAATCATCCTCACGAGTTCATTCAGTCCTTTGTAATTAAGACTTATCCTGCTTGAATTCTATTTTCCACTCATTCTCTCAACCTTGCCTGATGATTGGGGGTGATCGCATCAGTGGTAATTCCAAGAAGTTTGCAAGGCTTTCTATGGAGGCTTGTATGACTTGCTCAGTGAAGTGGGTGCCTTGATCACTGGAAATGATGGAAGTATACCACATAGGAAACACAAATGAACAGTGTCTGTGCCACTGTGCGGGTATCAGCCTTGCAGCAGGGGAAGGCTTCCATTGATATGGAAAACATACATACAACAACAAGAGCATATTGATAAGCAAAACTAAATGGCAGTTGAACAAATGTACTGTGGTGGAGGAAGGAATGCAAAAAACAAAAAAGGGTTTGCCAAGGAGCAAGAAGAACCAAGAAGCAGTCTGGGATCACAGCCCCAACTATTTATTTAATTTATAGCCATTGTTTACCCATCTTAATTTCTCTGATTCAGGGGCAGCCTCTTGCCATGTTGCAAAGATATCAAGATGGCAAAAGTCTGGCAATGATGAGCCACTTTTGCAGAAGCAGAATAGGCTTCATCTGCATGTGCCCCAGTCTTTATAGATTTGCTGTGACCGTTTCATGAAAGTCTGCTAAGGCTTTTCAAATACAGAAGGATAGTTCTTACCATTGAGTAAATTAAGTTTTCTTAAGTAATGAAATACCTCATTAAGACAACATGAAACACAATATTATTTTGATAAAACACAGAATCTTTTCTTTCTCAGCAGAAAACTTTTCACAGTATCTTTTCAGGAGCAAACCAAGAGTCCAAAAAAACTTACCTTTTTAACATACAAGAATATTAAGTTTTAACAGGAACAAAGTTAAAAGACACATGGATTAAAAACTAGGGGGAGGGTGGTAATGGGAGGGAAGTTGGGGGGGGTGGGCGGGCTTGATTGGGAGTAAAGGGGAGAAAACTGTACTTGGACAATCATTAAAATAAAATTGAAAAAAAAAGAAAAAAAAGAATATTAAGTTTTAGTATACTATTGATATAAGCTTATTTTTAAAACGCTTAATGAATTAGCTCAATCATATATAAAATTCCTTTCTCAAGATTGCTTTCTCATAACCCTTCTGCACCTTTCTACATCCTTTTTAGTTCATCTCTTGCTCTCTTACCCATTCTGAAACAACCAGAATAAAGTTATTTTCATTCTCCTTAATGAAAACACATTTCTTGGCTGTTTTTAAAGCCCAAATGCATCCTGTTTTTCTTGTATACACAGTTGCTTTTCATATTAGTTTTTAGTAGCTTTAATTACATATTGGAATTTTTCCCCCTTTTTGCTCAATCCTCCTACCCCCTATCCACGTTCCCCTTACGTGTCATCCTGCTATCTATGAGTTTGTCTCTATTTTGCTTAGTTCAGTTTGTTTATTATATTCCACACGTGAGTGAAATCATATGGCATTTGTCTTTCTCTGACTGGCTTATTTCACTTAGCATAATGTTTTCCAGGTCCATCCATCCTGGACTTCTTAACCACTATAAAGAAACCTTAATTTCTAGTGATAAGTAAGAAGTAAGCAATTGTGAATTGTACCAGTATTCCTTAGATTGATAAATTTATAAATATATTTTGTAATTTCTAGAAATATGTGATTATAATCATAGTATAGTCTTTCCGTTTGGCACAAGACATGTTTACTAACAGATTAAATTTATTTTTTCATTTCTCTTTAATAACAATCCAAAGGTAGATAAATTTATATTCAATAATTAATATTTTATTATTTTTTCTTAATTGGAAATGATCTGGATATTTACTGAATTTAACTAGGTTCATCATTTAACTTAACTTGACTCTAAGTTTCAAGTTATTAAAAGATTTATGACACCGCCTTGATTGGTGTGACTCAGCAGATTGAATGCCCACCTTCGAACCAAAGACTCATTGATTCAATTCCCAGTAAGGGCACGTGCCTGGGTTGCAGGCCAGGTCCCTCATTGGGGGCGCAGAAGAGGCGAACACATTGGTGTTTCTCTCCCTGTCGTTTGCCCTTCCTTTCCCTCTCTCTAAAAATAAATAAAATCTGCCCTGGCTAGTGTAGCTCAGTGGATTGAGCGCGGGCTGCGAACCAGGCATCGCAGGTTCAATTCCCAGTCAGGGCACATGCCTAGGTTGCAGGCCATGTCCCCCAGCAACCGTACACTGATGTTTCTCTCTCTCCCCCTCCCTTCCCTCTCTAAAAATAAATAAATAAAATCTTAAAAATAAATAAATAAATAAATAAATAAATAAAAATAAATAAAATCTTAAAAAACAGATTTAGGAAACCATTTTTAAGTACACATAAAATATAATTATTACTAAAAAGTTTACCTAAAATAACCCTTTTTTCTACTTATATTTATTTAATTTATTTGTTCTTAACAATTATGTTTCGGTTACTTATGAGAATTTCCTTATTGTGAGTTATTTTTCTTGCTGACAGATTTTGCAAGAAAGATAACATGAACTTATTTGACTAAAAAAGCCAGGTAGAACAAAAGTATTTTATGCCAGTAATTCTAGATACATGCCTATTTAACGAAACCAAATTGAAACCAGCTTTAATATCAAATATTTTCCCCCAGATCACATGATCCTGAAAAGCATTTGGGTTAGTTCCTACTATAATTTTGAAAATTTTAATATGAGTTTGTCTGGCAACTTGCTTTGGGGAGTGCAGAGTAAATGACTCTAGTGGGATTGGCCTGGATGGGCCGTGGGTGCTCCTCTGAGACTGAAAACCTTTGGCCTCTTCCTCTGCAGGTGCTCTTTCTAATCCTGAGTTCTTCAGTTATGGGGTGGAAGCATATGAAGCCTGCAAGAAGAGGTCTCTTACCAGTGACATACTTGATGAGCAGAAAAAGATTCAGGAAGCTGATCTAGTGATATTTCAGGTTTGTTTCCTTCTAATCATTTTAAATGAAGTAGATACATTCTATATACAGATTCTTTCCAAATATTTAATGTCATGCTCCTCGAGGCGGCATTGATGTTTTCAGCACATTTGCACACTCATTCATGTCTACTTGGATGAGAAGAGCCATGCAGCCAATGTCGCTTATTCAAAATCCTGGCCCCCAAGTTCATAGGAAGTATTTTGCCTATAGTTCAGTGGTCCAAGAAATGCCTGAATCATGCATATCGTGTTGCTTCATTCCCCTCTGACCCCTAACCCCAGACAGGCAGGGGCTGCATGAAAACTGAATTTGTCTATACCAGGTCAAGTGTAGCCTCTGCCTTAAATATCCTGATCATTAAGAGGAAAATCTTTAGTTTCCTGCCTCTTACTGGTTACCTCACCCGCCCACAATCCCTGTGTTCATTCACAAATTGTTCTGGGGTCATGTGATTCACTACAGAAAGAACTGGCCCACGACACTGCTGCTAAGGACTCTAACTCATCATGGCCAGTCCCTGCCACAGGCTTGCAGTCATGGATGTGACCCTAAGCCTGGCAGCAAAATAAACAAGTGCTTTTGGGGAGTTATTGGGTTGGTGGAAATCAAGGTCAAACTGGGGGGGAAAAGGGGAATTTATTCTAAGGGCCCTGGTCACTTGGGTGTCCTGGAACCAAGGCCAGACTGGCAGGGGAGAGTGGGAGCAGAGGCCTGGACACCTCTGCTCTTTCTTTCCCCGAGTCTCATTTGCTTCTGTCTGCCTGCTAGCTCTGTCCTCTCGCTTCACACCAAAGACTGGAGTCTCTAGATCCAGAATCTCCCAGATGGAACTGATTGGTCCAGATTGTCTCCAGCCCTGACTGAGTGCTGGAAGGGGCCAGGAAAACAAGATCGCCCTTTTCTGGCACCAGGACGATGGGGTAGATCAGCACTGGCCTCAGAACCACAGGCGGCTCTCTAGCTCTTTTTCCTGTCTCCCTGGGGTCAGCTGAACACTCATGGAACTGGGTAGCTAAAGCAAGTCAAGGCCTGTTCTTTTAATGTTTTTTTTTAAGATTTTATTTATTTATTTATTTTCAGAGAGGCAAGGGAGGGAGAAAGAGAGAGAGAAACATCAATGTGCGGTTGCTGGGGGCTATGGCCTGCAACCCAGGCATGTGCCCTGACTGGGAATTGAACCTGCGATGCTTTGGTTCCCAGCCCACGCTCAATCCACTGAGCTATGCCAGCCAGGGCCAGGTTTTTAATAATGTTTTTTTTTAACCCTACCCCATGTCACATCTCTTCTCCCACTCACCTCCCCTCTTTCTGACACTTTGCCCAGAAGGTGTATTTTGCTAGTTTATTTCTTTCATTCAGCACCACTGCCAGGGTCACATAGCTTACTCCTCACTGAGTCAATATGCTCTGGATCCTTACCACAATGCTAGGAACGAGGAGCAGCTCTATTTGCAAACTAGGGAAAGGGGGCACAGAGTGCTTACATAACTTGCCAGTATCTCAGAGCAGTGGGTTGTGAAGCTTGGGTTTCAGTGCCAAGTCCTGAGTTAGACTTATGGTGAAAGTGCATGAAGCTTCCTTTCACCTTTAGTAACAAACTGTTGTCTGTGTCCATCTCTTTTCACTGATGACAGTGTGGGATATAGTGTTAGGGCTCCCATGGGGACTGAGAGAACTTCAGGGAGATCTTACTGCTGGTGTGTGGAATCTGAGGGAAAGGCTTTAGTTTGTGTCAAAATTTGAAGCCTCTCAGAACCTAACTTAGTGTGACTCCCAGATGCCAGCAGCTCATCCCCAGGCACACAAAGAGACAGACTCTTTTTCTACACCCTTCCTCTCGTTCTCCCCATTGTATCAGTCACAGAGACTGCTGCCAAGATCCAGTGTCTAGCAGAGCTTCCCAGTGCCTTCCTGTCTGCTCAGGGACCAGCATTCAGGGGCTGTCAGTGAGGAATGCAGAGTCACCTGTAACACCTTGTCAAGTCCTCCCCACCCCACCCCACCAGCACACATCCACACTGCATGCCTCAGGGTGAAAGAGAAGAAATATCCCACTTGTGATGCCCCGTGGGTCACACTTGACTGCTCAGTCCCCTGGAAGAGGACAGCAGGATTCCTTTTGAGTCACCAGAGAGACTAAACTACGAAACCTGAGACAACCACAGCGTTTGTTTGTCCTTGGTGTTGTCCCCAGTTCCCGCTGTACTGGTTCAGTGTGCCGGCCATCCTGAAGGGCTGGATGGACAGGGTGCTGTGCCAGGGCTTTGCCTTTGACATCCCAGGATTCTATGATTCCGGTTTTCTCAAGGTATGTTCTCTGGGATGAGGGTCACTATAGACCAAGTAAGGGAGGGGATGCATCTCGTGTTATACTTGTAGTTTGCTTTTTCAAAAACAAGTACTGGTTGAGCACCAACTATGTGCAAAGGAAGCCCTGTGTGCTGCCCATGGGTGAAAAAAACTATTCCTGAAGTCTTGGAGATTTGTCTGTTGAGTAAGGGATACAGATGCACCCACAACTTTCTGGTGCATGCCTAAGGGTTTGGGCTGGTGTCAGGAGGGTGGACTGGGCCATAGGGTGGTCAGCCCTGGTTCTGACAGGGTTGTCTGCTCTGCCCCCGGGTGGAGTCTAGCCCTGGCCTCACCTAGTTCACATCTCAGAGCTTCACATGGAACCTTGTAGATACCCAATACATGGTAGCTGTGAATTTCTTACTAAAATACATGACTTTTAAAATTCTAAGAGCCTCAGAAAATAGTGCATGCAAGGAAAACACTGAGTCACGAAGATCCAGTTTGGACTAGAAGTAATGCTACCATTTACTGAGTGGGGCCATGCACGGGTACCTCCTGTCACCTCATTCAGTCCTCCCAGCTGCCCAGGTTGTGCCTGGGCCTCACCCACTTCTCACCCCACAGCACCAAAGCCCGCTGTCTGCTAGAAGTAGGGGCAGGGCAGAGCTGGGTCGTGGCCCAGGCCGTCCCCTCTGACTGCTCCTGGTCATTGTCATGCTTGTGCCGGAGTCACAGTAGCATTTATTTGTCTCCTCCTCTGGAGTTCACATAAATACTTTTGCTTTCTCCACTGCAGGATAAATTGGCCCTCCTCTCAATAACCACGGGGGGCACAGCTGAGATGTACACGAAAACTGGAGTCAGTGGAGATTTTAAATACTTCCTGTGGCCCCTCCAGGTAGCCATTGCACCTCACCCGGTCTCTCTTTCCCCCGCAGCTTTCCCCGGTACAAAATGAGATGCACCTGAAGCCTGAAACCTAGACCATTTTGACTCTACCTGGATGCAGGAAATTATAATATTTTACTTTTTAATGTTTTACTTAGTGGCAATGCAAAGGTTGGCCAATAGGGACCAACATGTATTATAATGTTTCAATATTGTTTGGGGGGAAGCTAAGCCAAACCTGGTTAGCTAAATCAACTCCACGGTAAACAGGATTGTCCCACGTGGGTCTGTGGAGGCACTGAGGGCTGCAGAGCTGTAGCGTCCTTCAGAGGCCATGCTCAAGTCCTGGCTAGAGGTGCCAGAGGAGCCTGGCATTCTGGACAGCCTCATCTGCTGTACAGGTGAGGTTCACAGAGCCAGGGGCTGTGCCTCCTCCCCAAAGGACTCCCCAACTCCAGGTTCCCAGCACTCAGGACTCAGAGCCCTCTGTCCCAGGTGAATGCCAGCTACCTACATGCGCACTGCTGAGCACTGGGCCCAAGAGGCAGCCAAGGATGGCTGTCTGCAAAGGGGCAAGCAGTGGACAAGGCATGTTGAGCAGGCTTTGGGGAGGAGAGAGCTCTGGTCAGGCCACCAGATGGCAGTAAAGAATTCCAGGGAGACCCAGAAACCTAAATGGAAACTGTTCTTCCAAGTTGTTATGCAGGGAGGGAATGGTGACATATTTACATTTGTGAGCTCCCTTTTATTTTTTTTAAACTATTTATTTTTTAAAAAGAGAGAAGAGAGGGAGAGAAACATCAGTGTGTGGTTGTCTCTCACACGCCCCCTACTGGGGAATTGGCCCTCACCCAGGCTTGTGCCCTGACTGGGAATGGAACTGGCAACCTGTTGGTTTGCAGGCTGGTTGGTGCTCAATCCACTGAGCTACACCAGCCAGGGCTGTGATCTTACTTTTAAAATGTAACAGTGATGTGTGGGCCTCTTAACCTCCCATCACCCTGATGGGGCAGGCCGGACAAGGGTGTGGGTTTTCATGGAAGGAATGCAGAGAGAAGTGAGTGATATTTTGAGGGGAGGGGGAGGGGGAAGGAAGTGATCTTTGAAAAAGATGACACAGTGATTCCATTTAGTGATGCTGTGCTGAAAGAAATGGTAATTTACAAGCCTGAACTTTTTTCTCCATAGGCTAGCTGGTCTCTTATCATTAGCCGAGTTAAATTCTTCTTGTATTTTAGAAATTTTTATATTTTTTCCGTTTGCAAAAGTATATATTATAGGAAAAAATGAGGCTATAAAAGTAGAAAGTCCTCTTAATTTCACCTTAAAATAATCATTTTTAATAATATTGTGGATTTCCTTATAGCTCATATATACTCTTACATACGTACTTTTTATTATTTGGTTTATTTTTTTTTTTTACTTATATGGTATACCATAAATATTGTTTAAACTCCTTATTGTTTTCATTTTATCTTAACCTTCCAGGTGGCACATTATAGCTAGAATAATTTCATTCTAGGATAATCCATCATATGAATATATCATAATTTGCCTAATCAATAAAAATCATGAAGTTTAGTGTCTGAATTATTAGCAAAGATTACAGATTAATCTCAATTTTCATAACAGAATTTGGAACTTGCAGGTGCCTAGAGTTCACCTCCCTGGTACAGGCCAGCATCCTAAGGTTATGGGGCATTTAAATTGTTTTTGGTCACCCTGTAGCATCAAAGTTGTTCAGTTGTTTTTTTAGGTTTCGTGTCATACCGTCCCCCTTAAATTATTTAACTGAATGATATGTAAAGGGTATAGCTTCTAATTAATTCTTTTCTTTCTTTGTGGCTATAGCATGGTGCATTGCACTTCTGTGGATTTAAAATCCTTGCCCCTCAGATCAGTTTTGCTCCTGAGTTTGCATCAGAAGAAGAAAGAAAGGGGATGGTGGCGTCTTGGGCCCAGAGGCTGAAAACCATCTGGAAGGAAGATCCCATCCCCTGCACACCCTCTTGGTACTTTGGGCAATAACGCTCTCTGTCATGTAGACATCACATGAGCAACACACCAGGAGATGCGAGCACGTGGGAAGAGAAAATGATGCTGTAATAACATTAAATTACAACAAAGTTAGCTGGATCTGTTTAATGATATGCATGAATGAGTGTCTTCACGGTTTTAAATAGCCAGACCCCAAAATTCAGGAATCAGCTGGTTGTATTGAATTCTATTCTAATATCATTATTCACCCAGGCTTTCTTTTCTTTTCTAATATCTTTCTATCTCCCTATATTCAATCTTCACGGATAATGTTGTTTTCAGATATTTCTCTTTGCATTTGATAGTTTGTGTTTTATTTCATAACTTGAGAGTTTCTATTTTTTTCATAGGAAAGATTAATCTTTTCATAGCTAGTGTTTTAGTGCTATGGACTTATTTTTATATATTTTTTAACTTGCATTATGACTATGGAGTTTTAAATGAACAGCCATTTAAAATATATTTAAAATCATTGAATACTGATTACAATGAAAAACAGTAGTCCAATGGCGTCCTACAATATCATGATGTATGTGTTCATGCAACATTTCTAATCATTACCCCATGGTGTGGGTGCAGGTAGGTGGAGGTGTCTCCCTAAAAACAAGTTTAAGATGTTAAATCTTCTCTCCCTCCTCCTCCTCATCATCATCACTACTGAGGACAAAGCCGCCACTTGTGGACAGGGGCCCTTCGTCCACTGCAGGTTCCTTCACACCAGACACAGCATCTACTTCTCACTGGATTCTTTTCATCAAACACTATCTTGTTGGAATCTTCATCTTCTAACATTTCCGCCTGTGTCGTCTCCCTCCTCCTCCTAGGCACCGTCAGCCCTTCCCCATCTGTGTGTCCTTCCTCCTCTTTTCCGTCTGATGCACAATCGAATGCTGTTGCACATCCATCTTCTCCCTTTGCCTCTGAGCCTCACACTCACAGAGCTTCCTCATCGCTTGTTCAGACTCATCATCTTCAAATTCTAATTTTTCAGGGCCATTTCTCCTAACACTTTTTCAACACTGTTTTCTTCTAATAATTTTGGAACCATCTTCAAACTGTTTTTCAAAGCAGTCTTCAGATTCTCTTCCCAAGACATCTTCCTCAGACACTTTTTAGGGCCATTCTCTCTTCAGGTTCCTTTTCGGGGTTACCTTCAGACCTTTTGCAGAGCCTTTCTTGCCATCATCTCTTTTGAGGCTCTTCTTTTTAGGCTGACCTTCCAGACCATTCTCTACAGACTTTAGGAACTTCCTTATTCACACTGTCTTTTAGGGCCATGTTCTTTAGCACCTTTTTCCAAAGCATCTTTTTCAAAATCTCCCCCATCTTCTGTCTTTTCAAATATCTTTTCATCTATAGTTCATTTTGAAAAGATTTAATCCAGTATTTATTCCACACTCATGATCATTTTCTAAAGTCAGAATATATCATAAAAACAATCTATCAAGTAACTTTCCAACAATCTTAACTAATGCAACATAGCATTCCTTTTAATATGTCTCTGTTTTAGATTAAGTTTTAAAACTCAGCATTCTTCATTATCAATAAAAATGTTTGAGTTTTTAGAAAAGAATACTACATCAAACTTTCATAACTGAAGCATTTTCCATTTACAAAAACACTTTGGAAGCTTGAGGCAGAAATCTAATCCGTGTCTCTGCTCACCTGCCCCACCCTCGCAGTCCCGCATGAGCACAGCATTGCTGCAAGGATGCTCGTCGAGACATTCATTTTTCCCTTAGAACTTTAAAATCTGAGAAATTCAAGAAAAACACTTTATCATGTATTTTTTCTTTTTTTCCATTTTTAAATCTTTTATTTTTCAGTTACAGTTGACATGCATTATTATATTATTTTCAGGTGTACCATCATGTATTTTTTTCAAATTTAAAAAAAAAAAACCCTGAATTTTAGGTATTCTTAACAGTGTCCCTCTGAGGTAAAATGCTAAAAGGACTTTTGATCAAATAACAGCCTAATTTAAACCTCTGCGTCAGAAACTAACTTCTCATAAAGTCGAATGTTAACTGTGGAGAATACTAAGTGTAACATATTAATGAGCCTTCCAAGATAGTACAAGTGGACAAGCAGTTAATCTTTAATTGCTGCCTTCATGTACATTGAAAGCACATAACTCTCCTGTAATAGATACTCAAGATCCATTCTCAAAGTCTTTATCATTCTATCAAGAAAAGCACAGCCATGCTAAATTCGGTATATAAATCATAAACATACACCTAAAATACAAAACAGAATTAGTGCCTTATACAAATTTAACCAACATGGGCACCATGCCAAAGTCATTAAAGTATTTTTAGGATGTGTACAAACTGTACAGCTCAAAATTAATAAAATACAAGAACTGTCTGCATCATATATCAAACTCAACAACTGGGTGAAAACATCAAGGTAATAAATGGAATTACAAAGGTACTTCCCTACACAAAATAGGAAGTGCAAATGCAGCTTGGGGAGTGCATACTACTGCAACAGTCTCAACTCTGAAGGGGAAAGAAAAGCAGATTTAATCAAATATTTATAGAATTCAACATGATCTACTTCCACATAACATTTTGTTAGTATGCTGTTTTTCTTGTCTTTTTGGCTCCTTTGACAATCATATTTGTCAGACTGGTCCTTTCTGCCATCTCAGTTGTGGGAATGTTCTTTGCTACTGACTAGTGTATAGTTTCTCTACATGCCATGTTGTGGCTTCTCGAACATTCACCCTCGATGTGCTAGGGTGCTCTGGAAATGCCCTACTGTAGAAGACCCTGATCTTTAAAGCAGATGTGCAGTTTGAACACAGAACACCTGCCTCTTTTGGCCTTGGGACATTCAAGAAAGTTTCCCCTTCTTTTAGCCTTTCTTTCCTTTCTCCTGGGGAAAGATGACCTCAGCCTGGTCATCTGTACCCATCTCATGCTTGGACAAGGATTTGACATCCATCCCACCACCTTCAACTGCGGGTTTGGATACAGTGATTGGCTTCCTCAAGGACACAGAGGTTACACCATCTGGGTGTCTGTCAAAGAGAAGGGACTTCCTAATTGGCCCAAATTATTTTTAAAAATTACTTTTATTATATTTTTCCCATTACCGTTTTCCTCCCTTATACCCTCTTCCACCTGCATCCCACCCCGCAATCACCACACTGTTGACCGTGCCCTTGAATCCTTTGTCTTCTTCCCTTGATCCCTCCACCCCATAATGCCCCAGCCCCAAGCTGTCAGCCTGCATCTCTATGAACCTGCCTTTATTTTGATTGTTAGTTCAGTTTGTTCATTAGATTCCACGTGTAAGTGAAAGCATATGGTATTTGTCTTTCTCTGGCTGGCTTATTTCATTTAGCATAATATTCTCCAGGTCCATCCATGCTGCCACAAAGGGTAAAATTTTCTCTTTTTTATGACCAAGTAGTGTTCCATTGTGTAAATGTACCATAGTTTTATCCACTCATCTACTGATGGACATTTGGGCTGCTTCCAAATCTTGGCTATTGTAATTGGCCTAACCTTTGAACATTCTCCTTAAAAGTTTTCTCTGACCTCATTCAGCACCAATGGACCATCCTTAAAGCCATAGGATGAGGTACGTTTGATGATGACAACTTGCTCATGGTACGTTCAGGATGGTCCAGCAGTCCGGCTGCTTTCATTGCAGAGGAAGCTGCCTCCTGTGGTGCCTGCCCCTCTTCTTTTCTGAAGCCTCAAAGTCCCCTTCTGTTGAAATTTGACCAAGTACCTCAACATGCAATTTCTAGCTTCTAATTTTACCTTCATTCAAAACTATTAATGCAAAATCTAGATTCCCTCTTAAAATAACTCCAAAGTCCATCCCCTTTGAGATTGCCTTGGTTATCTTTGAAAAGCCAGACCTTAAGTTTGGTCTAAGGATCTCTCATAATCATGCCCAGTTTAGAGAGAAGGTATATACATGCTCCCACTATAATGTCTGCAGGCAAACCAGTCACATGTACATTTATGTTCTGTCTGCAACATTAAACCTTTCTTTTTTTCTACCTTCTTTTTGAGATCAGTGACTTTGGGGTGTTTTTTTTTTCCTTTGCAGAGGTTTCTCAGGATTTCTAGTACCATGTTGTTTGTTTTCAGTAGAGTCAGACATGCCATCACTGAGAAACCATAATTAGCCTGATGTTTAGTGATGGAATCCTCAGTGATGATGGGCAAACTGAGCCTTCTTGGTCAGAGATGTCAGCTGGCTGCTGCCAGAAATGCTGGTTTCTCTGCTGGGATTCTCTTGGGTGTCATCATCCTCAGGATATCCATACAATTCTTGGATTTGCCACTGCTCATCAAACTCCTCGTTCCATCTGCATCGTTACCATGTTTCCTACCTTGTGCTGGAGCAGAGTCCAGGCAAACAAGGAGGCACCAACTCACCAGCTCACTCTGGCCTTGCTCTTGCCAATAAGGGTCCAAAGCTAGCCATCTTTTTTGTATTATCACTTTGTCTGCTTTCTTTTGGGGCAGTATTTCTTCAATGTGCACTGGGCTGCTGTTGCCCATTTAGATTCTGTCTCTGGAATCTCTCAAAATTTCTGCTCCCTGGAGAATTCTACTCAACTATCTTCCAAGCACTTGAGACTCATATCATCAGTTGGGTCTAGCCTTCCTCCCCCACACCTCCATCAGCATCCCTCAGTCCAGGGGTATCAAACTTATTTTCACCAGGAGCCACATCAGCCTCATGGTTGCCTTCAAAGGGACAAAAAAAATTTTAGGACTCTGTAAACGTAACTACTCCTTAACTGTTAAGGAGTTCAAATTACATTCGGCCCTTTGAAGGCAACCTCAAGGCTGATGTGGCCCCTGGTGAAAATGGGTTTGACACCCCTGTCTTAGTCACTAAGTGACAGGAATGTTCATCGGATCCTCAGGCCCAAAACCTGGGACTCACCATAACTCACATCCAACCAAGCCTCTCATCTTGTTCAGTCTACTTCCTACCTATGTTTAATTGGCCCAGTATTTCATCTAAAATTCTACCATGCTAGTCCGAAGTACCATCTCTTTTTTGCCTGGATTATTGCAACAACCTTCTAAATAATTTTCCCTCATGCACTTTGCCCCTTACAACCCATTTTCTACAAAATGCTTAGAGTAATCTTTAGGTGCGCATGTGCACACACACACACGCACACTCTTGAGGCTTATTAACTCTTCAAAGGCTTCTCATGCTCTTAGGACATGTCCAGAATCCTTGAGCAGATCTGTGAAGTGCACCATGTGACCCTACCTCTTATCCAGGCTTTGGATGCTCTGTGCCTATATCCCAGCCATACCTGACTTCTTCCCACCCCTGCCAAGGACCCACACCTATCCTGGTGCAGGGCTTCTACTGGGCTGCTCGCTCTGGCAGGAGTGCTCACCCCACTTCACTACCCTTTACATGCCACCCTCCCTGTCTCTTGATGAAGGAAGCCCTCCACGGCCCCTTGGGTGGAATTGGATGCCCTGTTCTGTGCCCTGTATACCTCCTGGCTTTTAAAACATCTCTGGCATTTTATCTATACAAGAAACAAGGACATCCTTCTTGTACATGTTTCAAGCACTAGGATCATCTGGGTAGAGTCTGGCTCCCTCATTAGACTGTGGACTCCATGAAAGCAGGGACAGACCAGTCTTTTACAGTTGTCCTATTTTGGGTAGCGCTCCCTTAATATTTGTTGGAGAGGTAAAGTCTGCACCCTTCCAACCTTGCCTGGATCTCAGCAAGACTCTCAGCAAGGCTGCAGCATCCCTATGCATGAGTATGTATCCCCATGGGCACCAGGTGGAAAGGAGGGTGGGCATCTGACTGACTAGACCTTACTGCCCACTTCCTAGTTTCTCCTCTGCTTCTGTGCCTGCAGAAACCATTCCCCGACTCTTGATGGAGTTTGTGGTTTGGAAGGGACAGGCAGTACTGGGAAAATTCCCTAGACAGCCCTCTTCCTTGCCTCCACCAATGACTAGGGATGCCTTCAGGCAGCATTAACTCATTGCGTTCTCCCTTGTATTCAGTGAGCTGCAGCCACATTGTGTGTGGCAGGCAGAAAGGGTGCAATACCAGACTTAGGGCCTCCTGTTGTGGTCCTTGTGGAGCTGCTGGACCTCAGAACCCCTTGAGGCAGGAAGCAGACACCACACTGCACAGTCTGTGAAGTCACAGACTAAATGTCAGAGGGTTGGATTCTCTAGCCAAGCAGCAGACCCTACCGTTCCCCAAGTGCGGGCAAGAGGACTGGCAAATTCAAGGGGGGACTCCTCACTGCCTTCCCAGTTTCCCAAAGTCCAATTTCCCTGAGACAATTTGGCTTCAAATTGTCTCAGATATGACAAAGATACAAATTCTGCCTTCCAAGCAAGACTTAGCACTTCGAAGGCTGGGACCAAAGATCCCATAGTACCTAACAGCCTGTTAATTAGACTGATGACTTTTTAAAATCTGTGCTGAAAAACTTAAAATGAAAATGCATTCAACAATAGGAGAGCAGTGGAAATTGCTGTTAAAAGAAAAAAAATGACCACAGCCATATCCGTGTTTTAAGGCACTAGTTCCAGTTTCCTTAGGCGCACAGGACAGTTGTACTTCAGAAAATTCTCCCTGGTAATGCATTTGGGTCCCAGGGCCTAGTTGGGGTGAGGGTTGGTAGAAAAAGAGAGATAAAGAGACTCATGATGCTCAGTGTAAGAAAGGTGTCAGAAATTTTGGAGTAGTCCCTGGCAGCTCTGGAGCGTGGGAGAGGGAAAGAGGTACAGGTCTCAGGAGGGAGCACAGGAGCCCCAGGAAAACAGTGGCAAGAAGGGGATATAGGACTGAAATGGCCGTGAGAAGGTCAGTGGTGGGACAATGTAGGGACTGTGGAAATGCCCAGACCACCCCAGGCAGCCTGCGTCTATTGCAGGTGTGCACTGGTTATTGCATTTTGCCCTTAAAGGAAAGTGTTGCTCCAAACAAGACCAGATGATGTGACAGGATAGTAAGAAGCTAGGAAAAGTCCTGGGCAAGTGGAATGGAGAAACAGACAAGAAAATTAAGGCCAAACAATTTGAAGAACTTTACAACCAGCTGGTGAATCGCAAGACCTTATTTTCCCTACCCAAGGACAATGGAGAGCAAATGGTTTATACCTGTCCTCTCTAACTAAAGAATATGCATCTTAAATCTCTCTAGTCTGGAAAGTAGAGAACAGAGACCCAGTTAATGCCATTTGTACCAGTTAAACCCAAGGACATATGAAGTCAGGGGAACAAATAACAAAAACTCCATTAAAAGATAGACCCAAGAAAAAAGTAAAACGGTAAAGCAGACCAAAGAATATTCCCCCCATACACTCATTTTGATACATGAGCATATTAAAAAAGCACCTGGAAAGCTGATAATAGTCAACTGAAACCCTCTCCTAAGATTCTTGTCCACAGGATAAAAGGGAAAAAGCCCTCAGGACAGAGTCTCAGTGCAGGCTCACATGAGAGCACACGCCCCATGCTCCTTCTCAGGCAGGAAGATTTTACTTCCTCCTAAACCCTAAGGGTCCCAATGAAACTTGCCACCAGGGAGCAGCAGGCAGTGGCACTTCACTCCACACTAACCCCCTGATCCTGTCTCCAAGGCCCCGTTTTTCTCTGACTCCCCAGTGAGCTGACAGCAGCCCCACCTTGGCTCACTTCTCTCCCACGACATTTCTAGGGAGCCAAAGCCGAGCACCGCCTAGGCTCTCCTGTTGCTGCGTCTACCGTCTCTGCGTCTCTGTTTCCCTGTCCCCAGCTTTAATAAACTCTCAGAATGACCTGGCCTCCTGTCGTGAAATCTTTCCTACATGAAGTCACGAACCCACACACTACCAGCCTGCCTCAGGCAGATCCCCTCCGGGCCAGACCCTGTCTGATAACGATGTGGGATCACTTGAACTGTACCAGCACAAGCACCTTGTTGTGACACTATACCCGACTCAGTGCTGCTGAGAGTTCTCAGTCAATAGACAAGAGCTATAAACAGCTGGACCTTTGGCCATACAGGAATGTATTCTAAGGAAATACATAGAAAGTAAAAGTATTTTTCCAAATTCAGTGTTTATTTTTCTTAGCAATGCCAGTTATAATAATGAATAGTAATAGTTAACAAGTACTGGATGCTTAATATGTGCCAGGCGCTGATATAAATCCTTTGCATATACTATTATCTTGTTTAATTCTCATAAACGCCTTAGGCATAAATACTATTGTTATCCCCACCTTACAGATGAGGAAACTGAGGCAAAGTTAGGCTAAGGCATTTGCCCAAGGGTCATGACTATAGAGAGGCAGATGTGGGATTTGAACCTGGAACATCGGGTTCTTCTCTGGAAGCAGCCTAAGTGCCTGTGATCAGGGCAATGACAAGGAATACCATGGCCTTCCACTCCGTTGTTACGATGGCAGGCATTGTGAACAGTCATCTGTGTCCGTCCCATATCAATTCCCATTTCTTCTAATGGCAACATCCTGATTTTCCTTTGAGAATCATGCCATTTCGTCAAGCCATGTGGTTTTCATAAGGGTGACACCGAGCCAAGAAGTGGCATCTGACAGACAACCAATTTTCTGGTTTCATGGCCCAGAAAATCCAAGCCAGGTAATGACATTAAGCTCCGAATTCACTGATGTACTGGGAAAGAGGAGACTTTCTGTTTCTGGCCTGAGAGTCGTGACTCCGTAAGCTGGTCAGGGGCCGTGACACAGAAAGTGTTGACCTGGAAACGAAAGCTCATCTGAACTACATACAGAGACACTTTCCAGTGGAATTTTTGAACGCCTAGACCCATCCTTGCCTGATGCTGGAGTTTCTTCTTTAGTTCTTTAGTCATATGAGGCAAAATATTACCATTTTTGCTTAGGTGGTTTTATAGTAATTCAGCAATCCTAAATAATTCAACAAACACAGTTTGTATCTACATAGAAATATGAAATACTCCAGTGTCAACAAAACAAATTAAATTTTAATCTGATTATAATAATATAAAAATATGCATGAAGTATATAAAATAAGAACAAAATTTATAGTAATATATGTCAAGTTATTTTTCTCACCAAACGGGTTGAGTATGTAGTGTCTGGTGAACAAGAGAGAAGCTGGAGGGGCTGCCATTGTGGGGAACAGAGGGAGGCCGCAGAGCACAGTCCAGAGTCCAGAGATCAATCCCGGTTCTGCCAGTGACTGACTGAGAGGCCCTGAACTATTTGACCAACCTACTTGGGTCTCAGTTTCCCTGTCTATGAAATAAGGGGAGTCTGGCCTTTCATAGTTACCCACCCAATGTGCAAGATGCCAGGAGGCCCTCAGTCCTGTCATGTTGTGATCTTTTCCTTGAGGTCCCAGGAGCAGTCTGAAATACTGCCTGGGATCCCCAGTAATTCAGTGCTGGGGCTGATCCTGACTTGAGTTGTACAGACTAGTCTATCTGTTTTCTCTTTGCCTTTTACTATTTCTTCCTGTAGAGTGGATAGACGCAGTGAAATGTAAGTTCATACAGTCATTTGTTTCACTAAAATGCATTGAGGACAGTTTATCAGGAATCAGATCATGTGTCACTTGAACTCCTGCATCACTGATGGAAGGTCCATATTTTGTGCTGATTTCTCCCAGCATGATTTCTGCCAGTCTGTACATTTTTATTATTTATCCCCATTTTTACAGATGGGTAAACTGAGACTTACAGAGTTGAAGTCACTTGACTGGAGTCCTACCACTACAAGGGGCGGAGCTAAGGCTCACTCCAAGGCAGCCTTTTCCAGAGTTTGTGCTCAGAACCACTCAGCTTCAGGAACCCTGTTGGCAGATCAGGGTAAGATTTGGGGCAGCACTGACCAGAGGCCATTTTTAAGAAATGACCTTGAAATGCCTAATGGCGTGGTTATAGTGGGAAAAGGAGAAATCTGAGCTGGGTCTTCTGGCTCAACAAGGGTCTAACATTTTGAGGCTCAACAAGGGTCTAACCACTTACAAAATGTGTGGTTGTGGTTGAAAACTCCACTGAGACTTTCATTCCCTGCTATGTGGCAAACAGTATTTCTGAAAAGCCCTCCTGCAGTACAACTTCTAGAGGCCAGATAAATCACAACAAACCCACTTTAAATGCACTGCTGAGATCATAAGAAACTAAGGGGATGTCCAAGTTTATTCCAACACTTTCTGTCCCCATGCCCCCAGCCACCAACCTTGCACCACAATAACCAACTCCTAAGTACTTGCTGACAGCAGAATAGTAAGAAAATGTGGAAACTTAGGATTCCTCAGGGTCAAATTCTGGCATCAATTCTCTAGCAAAAAGGAGTGAGACACGAGACCTTGGGTCTGTGCAGTGTAGGCAGCTGAACCTTGCATAAGGGAGGCACCATTGTGAGAAGGTTGGCAGAAAATTACGTGTGTCCTTAAAGGGAAACAGGAAGCTAACCTGTTAATCTCCATTTCAGTTCTGGGTAAAAAATAAATATCTCCTGTATCATAAGATCTTAGAATGGCATTTTCTCTACCCCATCTACAGAGTAAGAGGAAATCTAAAGAAACCTAGTGGTCCCAAATGATGACAATCCTTAGTACAGGAAGAAAATATAAATTTGATCTTGGGAAAAACATCATCTCAGGGATGTCAGAATTCCCCTTAATTAAAATCAGCCTAATAACAGCCCCCAACATTACCAAACGCATGAGGAATAACAGCATGAGAATAAGCAGAAATATCAAAAATAGATGAGCTTCAAATATTGATATTGAGATGCATAACACAAAATAACAATAAAATACAAACTGAATCACTTTACAACATACAAGAGAAATTCAAAAGAGATCAGATAGATTTGAAGATTAACTCAGTGAATAGGCTAAACAGTATATTAGACACAGATGAGGAGAGGATTAATGAATTTGAAAGTCAGACCTGAAAAATAAGGAAAAAAATTAAAAGGATAGAAGATAAAATAAAAGGCATAGAGATTGGGGTGAAAAAGAGCTATTAAATATTTAATTGGAATTTTAGAATGAGAAAATGAGAGAATGGTTGCCACATTTCTAAAAATACAATAGCTGAGAATTTTTCAAAATTTATGAAAGATATAAGTACTCAGTTAATAAGTACCACGTATCTCAAGCAGGATAAATACAAAGAAAATCTATACCCAGACACAGCATAGTGAAACTGCTTGACATAAAAGAAAAATGGAAAGAATAGAGAGTTCATGCACAAAAGAACAATTTAACAACTGATTTCTCAATAGCAACAATGAAAACCAGAAAACAGTAGAATAGTACCATCAACATGTTGCAAAAAGATAACTATAAATGTTGACCTTTCTCTTTTTTTTAAAATCTTCACCTGAGGACATTTTCATTGCTCTCAGAGAGACAGGAAGGGAGTGTTTAGAAATAAGGGGAGGAAAGGAGAAAGAGAGGGAGAGAAACATCAGTTTGAGAGAGAAACATCAATTGGTTGCCTTTTTTGTATGCACCCTGACCAAGGACCTAACCTGCTACCTAGGGAAATGCCCTGACTGGGAATCAAACCCTCAACCTTTCGGTTTGTGAGAAAACATCCAACTAACTGAGTCACACCTGCCAGGGCTTGACCTCTCTTTCAATTAATACCATAAAATAAAGACATTTCATAAAATAAAAAAAATACAGTTTGCTATGAACAGACATTGTTGAAGGCATTTCTAAAGTTGTATTTCTTTTAGAAGGGCAATGATTCTAGAAGAAAGAAAATCTGAAATACAATAGAAAATAGTAAACATGGGCGAATCTGAGCAATTGCTGTATAAAACAGTAATAGTACAGTCTGATTCATAGGGTTAAAAACAGTAGAACTAAAATGCTGGATAAAAATTGTAGTAGACTCTGGACCACGGAGTCCGCCGGTTGTGACTGAAGACGAAAACAACGCACAGGCGACAGCAATCCTTGGAGAAGGGGGACGGCACAGCCACTCTCTCAAGAGGAGAGCACACCAACCCTTGCCTGGACAGGCTTTTATTGTTTTTCTCAGGTCTTGCATCAAATAAGGATTTATTATCTATTAAATAGAATATTATTGTCCACATTTTAGGTACAATCAAGGAAATGAAAATAACAAAGGCAGAAGGGAAAGGTGGCGAGCTGATTAGCTCCGTCCTTACGAAAATTCACACAGGCTTTGGAAATTACCTTGAAGATAGTCAATAAACATCTACTGTTTCAGACCAGGGTGAGGGAGTTTAGCGAGAGCAAGCCGTAACAGTCTGTATGCATTTTCTAGGCCTGATTCCCATGGGAAAACTCGGTTTGAGGGTCTGGCTCCTGCCCACCACCTCACTTCTGTGGGTTTTCCATTCAGAGCTGAGTCACATTTGCTAGACCTACAAAAAATGACATATAAAGTAGAGCATATAATCTAAACCAAAACAGCCAATTTTTACTTTTCAAAAAAGAGGATAAAGTTCATAATCAACTTTAGCTTTTATAATGAAATATGTATATTCAAGTTTCTAGGGTAAGCATTAAAAGAATGGAACTTGAGGGTCAAATTAGTAGAATGCAATGAGAAAAATGCAATCATCCAAAATAAAATAAGACTGGAAAAAAAAAACAGTAAAAGCAGGATAAATCAAAGGCATAAATATGATGAAAACATCCTAATATATTTGTATCACAAAAAACATTAATAGACAAAAATGTTAGTTAAGAGGCAGATCAAAATGGATAAAATTTTAAAATTAACAATCTGTGGTTTATAAGAGATATATCTAAGACAAAAATACAAAAAGATTAAGAGTAAAATAATGACCCTGACTGGTGTGGCTCAGTGTGTTGGTGTCATCCCTCAAACCAAAAGGTTACTGGTTTGATTCCCCATCAAGGCACATGCTTGGGTTGCCAGCCAGGTACCCAGTTGGGGGCGTGTGAGAGGCAACTGATCACACATCGATGTTTCTTTCCCTCTATTTATCCTTCCCTTCCTCTCTCTCTAAAAATAAATAAATAAAACCTGAAAAAAAGTAGAGCGAAAGGATGGAAAAAGTTAATCCATGAAAATACAACCCAAAGTCCAAAATCACATGAAACGATGTTCAATATCACTAGCTATCAGAGAGATGCAGATTAAAACCACAATGAGGTACCACTTCACACCA
>PVIA01013955.1:0-29264 GCA_004024845.1 Tonatia bakeri
GAAGAGCTCAGTTTGAGCAACTATACAAAGAACTCAAATTATTTTTTAATTCTTCAAACTAAAAATTGTTCCTTATGTTTTTTAGGCCTCAAAGAAATATGTCTCAAAAGAACTTGCCAAAGAGATTCGTGTCAAAGCAGAACCATTTATAAAGTGGTTGAAGGAAGCAGAGGAGGAATCCTCTGGGGGTGAAGAAGAAGATGAAGATGAGAACATTGAGGTAAGCACTGAGGAAAGGATTAAATTTAGTGCCAGTGGTGGGTGCTTGAGAATGGCCAATCTCTATAGGTGATTCGGGCAATAAAACCTGATGATTTAGAAGATGATAAAGGGTAGTAAAAATCATATCCCCAGACATGATTCCAAATAAATGTCTGAATTTCAAATGTAAGATTTATTTGAATGATCCAGGGTGCATAGGTGTTAATGGTCTATAAAAATTAACCACATAGCTCTTAAACTGAAAAGAGGTTTTTTGCAAAAATAAAACAATGGCCGCATCTAAATGATTTTTTCTTTTGGGGTTTTTAATTTAAAAAATTGACATTTTCCGGGTGAGGGACATTGATTTGTTGTTCTACTTGTGTGCCCTGACCAGGGATCAAACCCACAACCTTCGTGTATGGGGACAACACTGTACCCAACTGAGCTACCTGGCCAGGGCTAATTTTCCTTCTTTGTTTACCACTGACATGAAGGCATACGTGCAACTTAAAAATTTTTTTTTGTTAGGTGGTGTATTCGAAGACTGCCAATGTGCCGAAAGTTGAAGCTGTGAAGTCTGATAACAAGGACGATGACATTGATATTGATGCCATTTAAAGGGGTGGGTGCAGCCCAGCTTAACCGTAATGCTGAGAATCTTTCTGCATCATCAGCCAGAAGTGCAACATGTATGTGTAAAGCTTAAAAGGCTTAACATCATGCTACACTTACTGCTAAAAAACGTATTGCTGTGAGTGGTCTGTAATTAAGCCCAACAAGATATCTCGGGAGTCCATACACATATCAGTGAGCAGATGTAGTTCGCTTATTTATAGCATGTTTCTTTTTGAAAAATTAGTGGTGGACACATTTGGATCACATTTATACAGTTACAAAAATATTTGATTTCGGTCATTCTTAAAATTTTTTGGCTCTGAATGACTTAAGCTGAAATAATTAGCTCCTTTAAAAAGCATTATACTATAATTTAACTGGATAGAATTCTTGGAGCCTGTTAGAAACTGCTAGGTGCTGAGACTGTAAAGAGGTCTTTAGCAGAATGTAAACATACACTTATTTGTAACTATCTTATTCAGCCATTAAGAAGTACAGGACTTTTCCTATGTCTTATCTCTAGTCCCTCAGATTGGCATCTGGTAATGTACATTCTTGCCTGCCAGGGTGGACAGTGGGACACCTTCATCTTACTAAGAGAGAAAAGGATCCAAGTGTCCTATAAAGAATTTTAAGAGCAGGTTTTAAAACTTGAAATTTTTTTTTCCTTTGGGTTTGCATACACTTGCCCCAAATTGTAGTCTTTGAAGTCATGTGCATTGCAAGTTGGATGAGCCAGGGGAATTACTACATTAATAAATAAGTGTTTTATGTGTACGTGGCTGTTGCTTTGTACTGAGAGGAAATTCTCAGCTTTGGGATATGATTAAATAGTAAATTCTATGATTTTATTTGGGGGAAGAAGTAAAAGGTGCACTTAATCCCTAGCAAAAACCATAATTTTTCAGCTTTCACACTTAACGGTTTAAATTACAATTTCAAAGTGTTTAGACATACTGTGTTTTTGTTCAGTGTGGGTTTTCCCTGATACTGGGGCTTATTCTTTAATGTCTTTTACATTTGAACACATAGGTTTTTGGTTGCTATCTTGCCGGAATAAGTGTTGCTATGTCTCAAACTTGATTATTATTACTAATTATTATTATTTTGCAAAATGTCTTATTTAAAAAGAAAACTAAAATTGTACTTCTAAGTCATCCTATAGTTTGGTGGGAGACTTGGGGTGTCTTCTGTTTCACATTGAATATAATCAGACACTCATGAAGTCTTGATGATGACCACTAAATACAGGTGACTAGGGCTTTGGCCCTGCCCATCCTGGGCTTTAGAGTTAGAAATAACTTCCTTTTGAATTCCACCCAATTAGCTGATCTGAACTTACTTGTTACGGGTTCTGGCCATATCTGAGAAATCATTTTCAAAGTAAAAAATTGTTGCATTTATTCCTTTTTATTAAAAGTGCACTGTGGAAATCAAGAACCATGGGGGGTTAGTTTTAATTTGGGACACAGGCTTACATCATTCACCTCTGTTTGTGATCCCTCTCAGATTATAATGAGACCTTAACAAATGTATGTAAAAATGTTTTCACATTGAAATTATACAAACATTTGATATAATAAAACCTTGTTAGCTTGGTATTTTAAGAAATTAAAACGTAGTGATTTTACTGGAGAGGTATGAATTGGTCTCCAGCTGCCTGTTGATAGATTTTGATGAGAGTGGAGCAGAAGCCGTAAACCTGGAAGGAATGTGCTTTGTTGCACCAAAGAAAAGAGGTTTTTGCACATTCTCATCTCAGCTAGGTTTCAAACTGCTTGCCACAGGCCAGTTTGCTTTCATTGTTTGAAATTCTGCAGGAGATGTTGGTGGCCTGGGTCAACCTGTGTTCAATATACAGTGTCAAGCTAATGAGATTCTGTTACAGAGGTTGATTTTCCTTTTTTTTTTTTTTTTTTTTTGTTGGAGGAAAAGATGTTCAGGGCTTCTAAACACTAAAGAAAATTTTGCTTAGACCTGTGTTCAGTCTGGTGCCAAATTTCCAATAGATTTAAATCCACGTAAGAATTTTATTCACAGAGGCTATCCTAATAGAGTAATCCTTCACTTTGCTCTATTCAAACTGTCTTAAAATTTCCTGTTTCAAACAGCTACATTACTTGATTAAAACAATGTTAAAATTATATTTCGTCTCTGCTTTAATGTTAAAATTAACCTAAGTTTTCCTAAGATGATTGGAGTATTGAAGTCAGCCCTGTTTTGTAGCTGCTGCTTTGGATTTGTGTTGAACTTTCCTTTCTGCAGTTGTCAGCCCTACTCACAAAACAGATGTTGCTTATTACCTGGGGTTAGTGGTGTTTCTAGGTCTGTGTTCCCATGCTGCAACTTGAATTGATTGTACACTCTAAAAGTCTGCCTTAATCTGATTTTATGGAAACTTTATGGGTGCTTCCTAGGGAATTCAGACGTCACGTGCACACACAGGCATACCTAAGAGAGATGGCAGGTGTGGTTCCAGACCACCCTAATAAAGTGAGTTGTAATCATTTTGCCAGTCGACGGTCTTGCCTTCAGTTTGTAACAAAGGTAATACCTGTGAAGCATGGTAAAGACAAGGTTTCCCTGTAGTTGTGCAACTGGATTCAACATGCATCTGTAGTTGAAAAAAAAGGGAAATGAGGAAGATTGCTTTCTAAGCAGGTCTTTTCTGAAGTAGATGAACTTAGAAGGTTCCACTTTGGGTTCTAAAGGTTTGAAAGTGGGAAAGTGTCCTCTAATCCAGTGCTCCCGACCTTGGGGTATGTGGGCATTGCCCTCCCCCTGCTGTTAACTGCAGTGCACCAAGCACTGGCTTATAGCCGTCCACCCGGAGGTCACTCCAAAGTGAAAGCTGACTTCCCAGGAGAGTGGCACATCCAGAAAAGTGTTCTGCTGGATTCTACTTAAACCACAAGTGAGACTTAAGTTCTGTACAGCTCTGCAGCTGATTCTTAGGTAGTGAATTCTTCCTCATTGCTGTAGCGTGCTCTGCCGATGTTCAAGCATAGTCCAGAAAGGCCCAGTTAGCCCAGTCTGCGCTGTGGTCAAACTTGGGCCCATCTGACCACTCCACAGCTTCAGGAGCTCCCTGCCAGGAACCCTTGAACATTTGTCTCCGCCTTCTCTAACTATGATGTGGTGTGTTCTGTTTTTTCCCGAGAGGAAAGACAGTCTCCTCTGTCCCCGGTACTGCCCCTGCCTGGACTTTTGAAAGCAGGCAGGTGACCTGCCAGTGCTCTGGCTGGCTTGTGGGTGGCCCCCAGGGTCTGACCTGTTGTGAGCCTCAGTGCACAGGAGTGTGGGAGCATGTGCTCTCTGCAGTGGGGCTCCGTGCCCTTGCCTTGGCCCCTGGCCAACAAAGAGGTCTTGAACCTCACTTGGGTCACTGTCAGGAACTCAAACTGTTCCTGTGTGCTAGGATGTGGGAATGACAGCTACAGAGAAATGTAGTCTTTCCTCAGGATGTGTGCACTGGGATCTCAGAGCAGAGGGCAGGCTCTGAGCTGCACTTGTGCCTGCTCTTTGGTCATCCATCCAATGAGTGCTCTTAAAGGGAAACTGAACTGGGTTCTGACTGGAGCCTCCCTGTGAAACTGGAAGACTTGCAGGCCTGCCTGACAGGCATGGTAACCTTGAGCGCAACATCTAAACCTAATGCTGCCAGTTCTGTGGGAAGGGCAGGCAGCGTGCTGGGGCCTCCGGTCGTCTGGGGCAGGGGTCAGGCTTGACTGGGCCAGCGGGCAGCTTAAAGGAACATGCTCTTTTGCCTAGGGAACAGTTTCAGGGTAGCACAGTTCATGGTTTACGCAACCGTAACCTAACGTGTCAGAGCTGGTTGGCGTGAGCAACACTCATTCTGCAGTAATAATTGGGCCAGGCCAGGGAAGGAGCAAAGGACCGGCAGTGACCCTTCCCAGAGTATCGGCAGCAAATAGCACTCAGATTAGTTAGCCAGTCTTTTCCTTCCTTGATGGAGTGGGCTGAAGAGCTACACCAGTGTCCTGAGGCAGTGAACTGGTACTGGAGACAATCTGTCTCCAGGCGAGATGGACTGATGGGTGCAAGGCCAGTGGATAAGGCAGGGCCAAGTCTGGTTCCAGGGTCCTAATGCACAGGGGAGGCAGGCATCCAAAGCACCCCATGTTACTGGTGGTACAGGGATTTGGTAACACTAAATGGGGAAGAAAAGCCCAGAGAAGGAGACTGGACTGGTCCAAGGTCAACAGCACACCCACGTGGGACCCGGACCCCATGGCTTCTGCCTGAGTTAACATTTGGTCCTTCTGTGGCACTAGGAATACCTTTCTGATCCTTAGTTGGGTCATGGGATAGCAGCTTCCCAGCATGTCCTTGGGGGAAGCTGCAGCTGAGGGGGCTGGAGCCGTGTGAAACAACTGTTGTCAGGCTGAGAAACTGGGTCCCAGAGAAGCAGGGCATGCACACACCCCCATCCCCCATACCCAGAGCTGCTGGTGTCCCACAGTTCAGGTGACCTTGCATTTGCCCTTTGTCCCCACCCTGCAGGGGATTCCAGACTAAAGCAGGCACAGGCGGAGGGGTGGAACTATAAAGGACAAGTAGTTGGGGACTTGGAGGGCAGCTTTATGAAAGAGGCAGCATTGCAAATGATGAGCTGGGTTTTGCCCCGGGGTGGGGGTGTGAGGCTGGAGGGGATGTGTTTGTAAATGAACCCAGTAGTTGAGTGCAATGGGTAGTGGGGTGGGGGTGGCAGGGCCTCATCGAGGCCTGAGGCCTGTGGACTGCATCAGGCTTTCTGGCTGCAGGAACAGTTGCATTCACATTGCCTTGCTGTGTGGGAGGCTCAAGAGGAGGAGTGGGGGCCACACTGGTCAGACAAGGATGCCCTTCAGCCTGGAAAGGTTAGGGCCCCCAGGCAGGGTTGGCTGTTCTGAGGGTGCAGTGTTCTGGGCTAGAGGGATTAGCAACCTCATTGCCCTGTTCCCACAGGCAACAATCTCTTCTGCATTTGGGGTTAATGGAACCTTCCCTCTTGTATCTCCTGTTGGTTTGGGGTGAGGGCCAGCACCCAGGAGGGTGTCCCTGGAGGTTCAGGGCCTGAGGAGAACGCACAGGGTTGTCGTTCCGGGCTCTGCACCAGGGACATCTCTCTCTAGTTTTGGGGTTGGGGGTGCACTCTGGACCAGGAACATCCCTCTAGTTTCAGGGTTGGGGGTACAGACAGTGAAAGAAAGCATCCAGTGTGACACTGGCCTCACGTGTCAGGTTCTGATGATGAAAAGGAGCCCTAAGTTGTGGAGCCAGTTGGAGGAGGGAGCTGGTAACCTGGCTTTGAGAAGACCTGAGTATGCCTGTGGACACAGTGCACCACCCGGGGCTCCAGGAATGTGGGCCGAAAGCCTCCCTGCAGGGCACTGCTCACCTGTCTGCTGCCCTGTGGGTCTCTCTACTTCCCACTGCCTAGACACTTCCTGGCCCACCGTGACCACACTCGACCTTGGGATTTGACTTTCTCAGTGCTGGGTCCATCAAGCCTCTCTTCCTGCTTCCTAATGACCAGTTCTCCAGACCTGCAGTTCTGATTTCTGGGAAGGTGTGTCTGCCTCCACCTGCACGCACGCTCCCCTCAGATCGTTTCTGCCTCCAGGAGCTCCACGGGCAGCTCCTTTGGACTGTGGCTGAGGGGCAGGACGTCAGCGAGGGGTTTGAAATGTGGCCACCAAGGTCTGCCTTGCGAAAAGGGTTTGTGATTGGGGCAACGGGAACCCTTGGCCCTTGGGAACATCTAGGACAAGTGGAGCCTTGGTCCCCTCTGATGAGCAGTTCCTGAGGACATCTGGTCAGCAGCCTCATAACCAGTCGACCAAAAGCAAGTGACACCCACCCTTCTGTGAGCAGCCACTCGGGGATCCGCTGCCCTGTGTGGGAGGCAGGAGGGCAGTGACACAGGCCCTGCCATGGGGATCTTGGTTGATGGGGAGACACAGTGTGCCTTGTGGGACCCCTCAGAGGTCCCTGACTGAGGAGTGGTGGGGTACGCTTGTGATTGAAGTTCCTGTGAGGGGCCATCAGGAAGGGTTTCCCCAGGGGTGCAGGTGGAGTCACTGAGGCTATATCTTCCGGGCCACAGGGAGCCGCAGATGGTGGAGCCGGGCGGAGATGCAAAGGGGCGTTTTGTGGGAAGGGTTATCTGGCTGTGGTGACCAGACCGCACGACTCAAGGGACATCAGAAGGAGGTCAGGTCGCACAAAGGGAAGCAGATGATTTGGCTTTGTGACCTGGTGGGTTTCGGGAGCTTTTGGCGTGTCTGGGTGTAGCGGTCCAGGAGGCAGCGGGGTGTGAGCACTAAGCTGGAAGTCCTGCTCTGGGGCACATCTGTCAAGGCCACAGCAGTCTGTCCTTGTGGGGAGTTTCCTCTTCTCCCCCATTGACCGCCATCTCCAAGGGTGGGGACACATTTGACTCCTCTGCACCCCAAGTTCCAGTGCTTGCACACAGAGGAGGTACCCAAGAGATCACCAAGTGCCTGGATAGATTATGGGTGGATAGATCTGTGGGTGGGTGGGTAAATGACTAGGTCCACTGGTGGATAGGCAGGTGGGTAGAGGGATGTTTGTGTGAACACACAGGAGGATGGGTGGATGGGTGGGCGGGGCATTGGGACATGAATGAGTGATTTAAAGCATGCTTTCCCCACCTAGCCAGTTCATACATAATTTTATATGAAGACCAAAAGGACACAGTTTATTTCATTTATTTTTTTTTGTTTTTTTGTTTTTTTAGAAAAGAGGGGAGGGAGGGAGAAAGGGAGAGAAACATCAGTGTGTGAGAGAAATACCAATTGGTTGGACGTGGTTAGAACATGGGTCAGTTGGCTCAGCAAGTTAGGCAAACCCGAAGGTCTCCAGTTGGGTTCCCAGTCAGGGCAAACACCTGGGTTGCAGGCCAGGTCCCCAGGTGGGGGCATGTGAGAATTGACTGTTCAGTGTATCTCCCACGTGTGTTTCTGTCTCCCTCCCTTTTCCTCTCTTTAAGTAAATAGTCTTTGAAAAAGAAGATTGGTGTAAAAACTAAATATTGTAGACCCCATTTGAGGCATGTGTTGAACTCTTGGCTTGGAAGGCCCCAACCACTAAAAGTTGGTTTGTTTCTGCAAAAATTAACTCAAATATACTGAGCGAGGGAAAGGGAGGGAGGGAAACATCAACATGTGAGATGTACATCATTTGGTTGCCTCTCACACACCTTCAACTGGGGACCTGGCCCACAACCCAGGCATGTGTCCTGACTAGGAATCAAACCGGCAACCTTTCAGTTCACAGGCCAGGGCTCAGAAAATACTTAATGTGTTGCTCTATTCAGCAGTGCTCTTACCACTGGGAAATGTGTTAGGTGAATAGAGAAGACAGGAACTTCAACTTGAATAGAGAAAGACCCGTGTGGTGCAAGCAAACGTGGAAGACGGGTCCCTGAGGGTGAAAACCAGAGTTAGCACTGAGCTGCAGAGACTCGGTGCTGGGCCTTCCGTGAGGCACTGGGAGGATGAGCCTGGGGCCCCCATAGTGAGCCTGGGGGTCTGGAGCAGACCGAGGCTGTGATAGCCCTGGCAGCCTGCTGAGGTAAGCCTCCACCTCTCCATATCCCCTACCAATTGAACAGGTAAAGTCCAACAGAATACCAGCTTTCCAGGCTCCTGTTTTGTTAGAAATATGTTTGTTAACAGAAAATTAGCAAACATAAGGACAAACCACCAGGAATGGAAGAAAAGATAACAGATTACTATCCCCAACTTTGGGTACTCATCAGGTACATTGCATTAAATAACTCTTAAGTATTTGTAGAAATGATAGATTTTTTTTTAAAAAAGCAATGAAAAAAGACAACCAGGAATGTCCATGTGTATATTAAAATAGTGATATTGAAATTTAGGTAAACAACATACCAGTAATTGTGACTTCTGGCTAAGACTGTGGATTGAATCCAAACATGCCAATCCCAAAACTATATTGGAACATTTGTAAAGGGATAAACTTTAAAAGGATTCTGGGAAGAGTAGGAATTACCAGGAATCTGTCTCCCCACCCAGACAACAGTTGCCCTGGAAGAATCTGTGTCACATCACCCTTCTGGAACTCGAGTCTACGGAAGGCTTTCAACTTCCTTGGACAATAGAGTTGCAGTTCATTTTGGTTGCTTCAGACACGGGCACAGCAGTAGCTATCCATTGTCCATCCCCAGCCTTGGGGCAAGCAGCTGTGCGCATGTGCACCTGGAGCAACACACGCACAGCTTTTAGGAACTAGTGTGGGCCATAAAGACCCTGTCCTCCACATACCAGGGGTCTGTGTGTTGGACTGACCCAGCTGCTGCTGATGGCAGTGTAGATGAAGTAAGTAGAGGGAAGCCGTGGTTCCTTCACCTCTTCCGGCCTTGCAAGCCCTTCCTCCTCCATGGGCTGAAGTGACTTCCAGGAGATTTAAAGACAGGATGCCCTCCATCCTTCCTCTTTGTGTTTTTACACTTTCACCTTTTGGGAGCCACACATTAAAGACTAGGATGCTCAAAAGCAACTGGATATACAGGAAAAATTAGAAACTCACCAGGCATGCCCAGGGACAGGCAAAGACCCAAAAAAGATGTGAGAAGACCTTCAGTTTACACCTCAGGCTGACCCTTGCCAGAAAGACAGCCTATAAAATCAGTAATAGTAATAAAGCATAAAACCCAACTGCCTTGGGGGAAAGGGAGAACCTGACTTCCAGAGTTAATACATTATAGTCAAATTTCTAGTGTACAACAAAACTAAAAAATTACAAGGTATGCAATGTAATGGGAAAGTATAGTTCATTAGATGAAAAAAAATTGAACTTTTTAAAGATGATATAGCAGATTTCATAGACAGACTTTAAAACAACCATCTTTTTAATAAAACTTTATTTTTAGAGGGATTGGAGGGGAGGGAGAAAGAGGGGAGAGAAACATTGACGTGTGAGATACACAAGCCCCCAACCAGGGACCTGGCCCCCAACCCAGGCATGTGTCTTCACTGGGAATTGAACTGGCAACTCTTTAAAGATTCTATTTATTTTTAGAGAGGGGAACGGAAGGAGAAGGAGACGGAGAGAAACATCAATGTGTGACTGCCTCTCGTGCGCCCCCCACTGGAGACCTGACCTGACCTGCAACCCAGGCATGTGCCCTGGGAATGGAACCATTGACCCTTGGGTTTGCAGACTGATGCTAAATCCACTGAGCCACACCAGCCAGGGCTAAAATTACCATCTTAAAGAGACTTAAAGAATGAAAGATGTAGAGAAAGTCAAGAAAACAATGTCTGGAAAAAATGGAAATGTCAATGAAGACTTAAAAAACCACCCCCAAAAGAAATTCTGGAGCTAAAAAGTGCAATAACTAAAATGAAAATTTCAGAGGGAATCAAAGGCAGAAAAAAAAAATCAGTGAACTTAAAGATAGGATGGTGGGGGACTTCCAGACAAGATGGCTGCCTGGATAAAATGGCTCACCTCCTGGCACAAGCACATTGGTATTACAGCTGAAATATAGAACAACCATCACTCAAAACTCAGAAATCAAGTTGAATGGAATTCTGATAACTACGAAGTTAAACCACGTCCATCCACATGAGTATGAGAGGTAGAGATGCAGAACAGGCTGGTCCCACATCCACGTGTGGTATATGAAAATTTGGGAGGGGTACCTTGGGAGTGAGGAGTCCCAGCCCTCACAACAGGGCCCCCGACCTATGGGTCTAGTGCCAAGAAGATAAGTCCCCAGAACATCTGGTTGTAAAAACCAGTGGAGATTGAGTTAGTGGAAGAGACTTGTGGAGCCCCAAGCAGTTCTCCTTAAAGAACCTGCACACAGACTTTCTCAGATGCACTCCTTCTCAGCTCCAGCACCCGAGTAGCAGCCTGAAAGGCACCAGTGGCAAATGGAGGAACTGGTAGAGTCTGGTGTCAAGGTGGGAGCTGGGGAATAGCTTCCTCTAGACAGAAACGTGGGCAGAGGCCACTGTCCCTTCTCTGAACCCTCCCCCCATAGAGCCACAGAGCCTGCAGTCTGGTGCCGTATCTGAGACTCCATCAACCTGGCTAACACTGTCTGCCCCTCCCTGGAGATCCCCAGACCCCAGTCCCACCTAACTTACAGGCCCACCCAAACTGTTAACCGTGACTTCTCCATATGAATGACTGGTCTTGGCTTATGCTTTACAACTTCGTAAATCCTATCCAACAAGAAACAGCTGGCTTCAGTAAGCCTCCAGCCCTCGTACCTCTTACAAAGTGACCACAGGCCCAGCAATAGCAGCAGCCAACCTAGATTCATAGCTTGCACTTGCTTGGGAATCTCCAAGCTCAACACAAGGAGCAGCCATTCAGATTGCTTTATAGCTCATGCAGAGTGGCACTGGGCAGAACACAGGTGGAGGCTGACCTTCCCCTGCACCACCTGGGAAATCCCAGAGGCCGCACATCCAGTGGAAAGCTATAGACCATATCAGAGCACCACCACCCCGCCCCTGCATGGCTGATCCTCCATGGGGGTCACAGTCCTCACAGCTGCCTGGCCTGGGTAAATCCCTTCCACTGACCTGCTGATAGCTATCAAAGCTTAACTACGAGAGTGGGTATATGCAGCCCACAGCCAAAATGAGGAAACAAAGAAACACGGCTTGAATGAAAGATCAAAACTCCAGAAAAAGAGCAAAATGAAATGAAGATAAGCAATCTCTCAGATGCAGAGTAAAAACACTGGTCATAAGGACGTCAAGGAACTTAGGACCTCAACAGCATAAAAAAGATCCAGTCAGAAATGAAAGATATACTAACTGAAATAACAATTTACAGGTATACAACAGTAGAGTGGAGGAAGCTGAGAATGAAATCAATGATTTGATACACAAGGAAGTAAGAAATAGCCCTGGCTGGTGTAGCTCAGTGGACTGAGCATGGGCTTGTAACCAAAGGGTCGCTGGTTCCATTCCCAGTCAGGATACATACCTGGGTTGCAGGTCAGGTCCCCATTGGGGGCCATGTGAGAAGCAACCACACACTGATGTTTCTCTCCCTCTCTTTCTCCTTCCCCTCCCTCTCTCTAAAAATAAATAAAGTTTTTTACAAAAGGAAGGAAGAAACAAAAGAGCTAAAAAAAAAAAGAGAGTGTAAGCAGCCTCTCTATCAAACTTCAAGAACTCCAACATTCACATTACAGTGGTGCCAGAAGAAGAGAACAAGAAATTGGAAATCTATTTGAAAAAATAATGAGAGAAAAATTCCTTAATTTGGTGAAGGAAATAGACATGTAAGTCCAGGGAGCACAGAGAGTCTCCCTGGAGACTCCCAAACAAGATGGATGCAAAGAGGTCCACTCCAAGTCACATCATAATTAAAATGTCAAAGGTTAAAGGTTAAAGAGAGAATCTTAAAAGAAGTAAGAGAAAAGAAGTTAGGTACCTCCAGGGGAATTTTTGTAAGACTCTCAGCTTATTTCTAAAAGAAACTTTGTGGGCTGGAAGGGACTGGTAAGAAAAATTCAAAGTAATGAAAAGCAGGGACCTACAGCCAAGATTACTCTACCCAGCAAAGCTATCATTTAGAATCAAAGGGCAGATAAAGAGCTTCCCAAACAAGAAAAGACTAATAAAGTTCATTGTCACCAAACCATTATTATATGAAATGTTAAGGGAACTTGTTTGAGAAAAAATATTACAACTATGAATGATAAAATGGCAAAAATACAAATGTATCAACAATTGAATCTAAAAAACAAACTAAGCAAACAAGAAGAACAGAGACAGAATAATGAATACAGAGATTGTTTTGATGGATGCCAGATGGAAGGGATGTTGGGGAATGGGTGAAGAGGTGAGGGTATTAAGAAATACAAATAGGTACTCACAGAATAGCCATAGGAATGTAAAGTACAGAACAGGAAATGGAGTAACTGAAGAACTCACACACATGACCCATGGACATGAATAGTGGTGTGGGGATTTCCTGAGGGAGTGGGGGGTACTGGGTGGAGGAGAGCACAAAGAGGGAAAATAGAAATAACTGTAACAGCATAATCAATAAAATATAATAAAAGGGACTCCCAGCCAAGATGGAGGCATAGGTAGATATACTGTGCCTCCTCGCACAACCAAAATAAGAACAACAAAAATTTAGAAACAAAAAACAAATAGTACTGACAGAAAATTGAACTGTATGGAAGTCTGACAAACAAGGAGCTAAAGAAGAAACATTCATCCAGACCAGTAGGAAGGGTGGAGTGGGACAGCCTGGCAGAGAGGGGTCTCGGCAAAGCGGTGGCTGGTGGACTGGCACACAGGCGGGAACAGGCGGACCCAGCGAGGCGGCGGAGAGTGCAGGGGGACAGTGCACAAGGCAGCTGGCAGACCGGGTGACCCGACATTTGCACGCAGATAAACCAGGCGAAACTGGGGAGCGAGACAGACCACGCAACCCAGGGTCCCAGCATGAGGAGATAAAGCCCAAAACACTGACTGAAAACACCTGTGGGGGTTGAGGGGCAGGGATAGATTCCTAGCCTCATGGGAAAGTTTGTTGGAGAGACCCACAGGGTCCAAGAACATGCACAAGCCCACCCACCCAGGAATCAGCACCAGAAGGGCCCAGTTTGCTTGGGGGAAGAGGTGGAGGGGACTGAAATCTGGCAGAGAGCAGAGCAAGCACTGTGGTTTCCTCTCGGACCCCACCCCCACATACAGTGTCACAACCCAGTGACTGTGTTGACCTGCCCTGGTGAACATCTAAGGCTCTGCTCCTTACTATGCAACAGGCACGTCAAGACAAAAAAAAAAAAAAAAAGCCCAAATGAAAGAACAGATCAAAGGTCCAGAACAAATACAACTAAGCAACAAAGAGATAGCCAACCTATCAGATGCACAGGTCAAAGCACTGGTGATCAGGATGCTCACAGAATTGGTTGGATTTGGTCAGAAATTCGATGGAAAAAATGAAGGCTATGCTAAGTGAAATAAAAATGTACAGGGAACCAATAGTGATGGGAAGAAAACTGGGATTCAAATCAATGGAGTGGACCAGAAGAAAGAAAGGAACATCCAACAAGAAAAGAATGAAGAAACAAGAATTCAAAAAAGTGAGGAGAGGCTTAGGAACCTCCAGGACACCTTTAAACATTCCAACATCTGAATCACAGGGGTATCAGAAGCAGAAGAGGAAGAGCAAGTGGAAAACTTATTTGAACAAATAATAAAGAGAACTTCCCCGATCTGGCAAAGAAAATAGACTTTCAGGAAGTCCAGGAAGCTCAGAGAGTCCCAAAGAAGTTGGGCCCAAGGAGGAACATGCCAAGGCACATCATAATTACATTACCCAAGATTAAAATGAAGGAGAGAATTCTAGAAGCAGCAAGAGATAAGGGGACAGTCACCTACAAAGGAGTTTCCATGAGTCTGTCAGCTGATTTCTCAAAAGAGACCTTGCAGGCAAGAAGGGGCTGGAAAGAAGTATTCCAAGTCATGAAAGGCAAGGACCTATATCCAAGTTTGCTCTATCCAGCAAAGCTTTCATTTAGAATGGAAGGGCAGATGAAGTGCTTCTCAGATAAAGCCAAGTTAAAGGAGTTCATCATCACCAAGCCCTTATTATATGAAATGTTAGAGGGACTTATCTAAGAAAAAGAAGACCAAAACTATGAACAGTAAAAAGACAGTAAACTCACAATTATTAATAACCACACCTAAAAAACAAACTAAGCAAACAACTAGAACAGGAACAGAACCACAGAAATGCAGATCACATGGAGGGTTATCAACCGCGGAGTGGGAGGAGGAGAAGGAGGAAAAGGTACAGAGAATAAGTAGCATAGAAGGTAGGTAGAAAATAGATAGGGGGAGGGTAAGAATACTATGGGAAATGTAGAAGCCAAAGATGTTATATGTATGACCCATGGACACGAACTAAAGGCGGGGAATGTGGGTGGGAGGGGGTGTGCAGGGTGGAGGGGAATGAAGGGGGAAAATGGGACAACTACAATAGCATAATCAACAAACTATATTTAAAAAATATAATGAAAAAGAGCGATGGAAATTATTCATTCTGAAGAACAGAAAGAAAACAGATCAAAGATGAAAAAAGTGAACAGAACCTTAGTGAGCTGTGGACACCATGAAGGTGTCCAACATATCCTTTGTGGGAGTTGCAAAACAAGGGAAAAAGAGGCAGGATATTTGAAGAAATACTGGCTGCAAACTTCTCAAAGTAAATGGAAGACATGAGCCTCAACAAACTCCAAGTAAGGTCAACTCAAAGAGACTCACACTGAGACAGATTATAATCAATCAAACTTTTGAAAGACAAAGAGAAGCTTGAAAGCAACCAGAGGAAAGCAGCTCATCACACAGGGATTTTCGGTTTTCTTTTTTTGGTCTCTAGTAAGATTATCTGCAGATGTCTCATCAGAAACCTTAGAGGTCAGAAGGCAGTGTGTTGATAGACTCAAAATGCTAAAAGAAAAACCCTGTCAACCAAGAATTATATTGTCAAAACTGTCATTCAAACACAAGGGCGGAATTAAGACATTCCCAGATAAACAAAAGTTGAGGAGGTTTGTTACTAGATCTGTCCCGCAAGAAATGCTCAAGAGTGGCCTGCAGTGTGGAAGGACACTAGACAGTAGCTCAATGCTGGAGGAGGAAAGAGAGATCTCAGTAAAGGTAAATACATGGACAATGATAAAAGCTCATATTATTTAAACAATGATTTGTTCCTCTCTTTGTTGTCTACATGATCTAAGAGAATAATACATTTAAAAAACAATTACTAATCTAAAAACTAGTACAATATTATAACTGGTTTATTACTATGCATTTTATTTTCTATGTAATCTAAGAGACTACTGCAGTGATTTTCAACCTTTTCCACCTCATGGCACACATAAACTGATTACTAACATTCCGTAGCTCACTGACACACAGGTTCATGAGCAAGATAGTAATGGCAGGCAATTTTCTTTTCTGATAATGTCCTCATCAGATTTAGGGGAAAAGGCTTCTATGAGTGTCTCTTCTTTTTCTTTTCTCTGGAAGAGTCTGTGTGAGATGTCTGGTAGAACAGCTACTCGAGTCGTCAGTCCAGGATTTGCTGTGTTGGAAGGTTCTGACTTGCAGGTCCAACCTCTTGTTGGTTACAGGACTAGTTAGAGTTTCTCTTTATTCTCATGCCAATTTGGTGATGTGTATTTTTCTCAGAATTTTTCCAGATCATCCAACTTTTTAAATATATTGCTATAAAATTGTGTAGAATGCCCTCTTACTGCCATTCTCTAGTAAGGTCCTTACACTTGACGTGGTTGTCTGGGTGCTTCTAACTTCGACCAGCCTCATCGGAGCTGCTGAGCCTCATGGCTTTGTTGACTGTCTCTTTCGTTAATGTCCCCTCTGTATTATTTCCTTTCTTCTTCTTTCTTTGAGTTTCGTTTTCTCTTCCTTCTCAAGCTTCCTGAGGTGCTTGCTTAGGCCGTGGATTTTCGTCCTTTCCTCTTGTGTGAGCAAATTTGCATACAACTGAAATAATGAGTTCCTAGGCAATTTGGTAAAACTGCTTGTAAAACTATTTCAGTTTCTTTCAAAGCTATGGAACTGTTCATTTCTACTTCTTGGGCAGCAGTGATATAATTTTCTAGAATTGGTTTTGTATAAATTTTCAAAACATTGACACAAATGTGTTGACTGTGTGCTCTTATCTTTTACGTCTCCCTTTGTACTTTTGATGCTTCCCTGGTGCTTCTCTCCTTTCTTCTTCGCCAGGTTAGAGTTCCACCTTTCCTGCTAGTTTTTTCAGGTAACTCTTTCTTGCCTTGTTGATCTCATTTGTTCTCTGTTTCATTAATTTGTGCTTTCATTTTGCCCTTTTTTATTTTCTTTGGGTATATGGTGTTTTTTTTTCTGACTACATAATATTAACACATAGCTCATTAATTTTTAGCTCCTCTTTTTTTTCTTATTTAACATATAAGATTATACTTTTCTCTCTACATACCATTTTCATCGTATCCCACAAGTTTCGATGAGTAAAATTTTCATTGCCATTCAATTCTACATCTTCCTTCTTGATTCCTTTGACCTATAAATTATCTGGGTGTGTGTAAACATGTAGAAGTTTCTGTTTTCTAGGGAAGTTTTGTTTGTATGTTTGCTCGCCCTGCCTTAGGTCTACATTAGAGAGTTTGCCTTAACAGAGTCTCCTTTGGGCTTCCCTGGCTACGGAAACTGGCTCCTGCTTATTAATATTGAAGCACATCAATTATTCATCTGAGCTGAGACACATTGCACACTCCGAGTCATCCGTGCCCTGCCCTCTTTGTGAAAGGAGGCTTTGAGTCCAGCAGCCCTACAGGGAGGGCATGGAAGTGGGATTCAGGGCTGACTCAGAAGGCCAGCCCTGGACAGCTCACGTCTGAGGTTGCACCCACCGGAACAGGAGCCTGTTCTAACAACTCGCGGGCTCTGGGCCGCCCCACCATGCGCTGCTCCTGAGCAGTACATGTGAGGACAGGGATTTATCTGGATGGGAGGCTAGACCTTTGAGGGTTTCTCCTCCTTCAATTCTGCCCTCGTCTTTGACCCGGAATTATACTGGCTGCAAATATTTTCCAAGTGCTGCCATGACAGCTGCTCTCCCAGCTGATGTGTGCTGGAGAATACGATGAACCATCCAAATCACTGTGACCGACAGGGAGGGCAGGAAGGGTCTTAGGCAAGGCCACTCAGCCAGCCAGGGGCCAGGGCAGGGTGTCATCTTCCCACTTGGAGTCCTTAATGAGGGACGGAAAGGTGGTGCATCAGCATTAATTATGCCCAAGTGCACAAACTTCAAGAGAAGATTAAGTGCATTATTAGCAAGTGAAGAATTATCCTCCTTTCTTTCAAAACCACAGAAATAGCCAATATAAACTGCCCACACACACTGGCCACACTTTCTTGGTCATCTGGTCACTTCAGGTTGGTGACAAGTTAGTTGGACCCACTAAGCCCAAGTATAGTGGGCTGAACAGTGGCTCCCAAGAGATATCAGGTCCTGGGAATCTGTGAATGTGACCTTGCAGATGGAGAAGATCTTGCAGATGTGATTATTTTCATTTTAGGATTTTTTAAATTTATTTTTAGAGGGAGGGGAAGGGAGGAAGAAAGAGAGGGAGAGAAACATTAATGTGTGGTGGCCTCTCATGCAGCCCTCATTGGGGACCTGGTCTGCAACCCAGGTGCATGCCCTGACTGGGAATCGAACCAACGACCCTTTAGTTTGCAGCCTGTGCTCAATCCGATGAGCCACACCAGCCGGGGCAGATGTGATTCTTTAAGGGTCTTCAGATGCAAAGGCTGTCCTGGATTATCGGAGCGGGCCCATAATGCCACACGTGTTCTTACAAAGGAAAGACAGAGGGAAGTTAGACAGTTGCACAGACAGAAGAGGAGATGGTGATGTGACTGGAGATTGAGTGATGCTGCCACCAGAAGCTGGAAGAGTGCAGGGACAGATCCTCCCCTAAACTTCCAGAGGGAGTGTGGCACTGCTGGTCCCTTGATTTCAGTCTCTGACCTCCAGACTGTAAGAATAAATGCAGGTTGTTTTAATCCGCAGTCTGTGGTCACTTGTCACTGTGGCCATAGGAAACTGATGTGCTCAGACCAGCAGAGGATGACGCTGTGGGGCACCGTGGAGATGCTGCACCCAGTTCCCCACAGAGAAGCCACAGTCCCTGCTCTGTTGATGTGGCTGCTGGGATTGCAACTACTGAGACCCAGCTGGTGACCCTCCCAGGACGTCTTTCAAATTCCTGCATTGTCGTAGCTGGAAGTGATGCCAGGCCTCTCTGGTACCTCTGTTTCTGTCCCCAGCCTCAGCTTCCCCAGCCTCAGCTTCCTCCTGGTCGGTTTGAGATGTCGACCACTTGAGCACTCAGCTTCGATAGGTAAGTCAGTCACTCATCATTCAGTTTCATTTTCTCACTGCCCAGATTCAGGGTACCAGATTCTTAGGTCTCCTTGAGCCCCCTGGTGCCTAGGGTCGGCTGGTGCTGGAAGTGTGATCTGAGACAGGAGACCCACCTCGCTGGTTGGTTCAGCCACTCTCCAGACCCCACACGGACTCCAGGGTGCAGAAGGTGCAGCTGTGGGCCTGTGGCCAATGCCGGTGTCAGCATTTACCAGCTGGGGGAGCTCAGCAAACTAGGAGTATCGGTTTTCTCATCTGTGAAATGGGAATGCACGCCATTGTAGGAGAAGCCAGGAGTATAAGAGGGAAGCTAGGCTGGCCACTGGGCCTTCTCAGGTGCCACAGACAGTTGAGGGAGGGCAAGGCCAGGAATGCCTGTAGGAGGGGTAGCCTGGGAGCTCTGTCCTCCACACGTTGCAGAAGAGTCAGACGGTGGAATCTGGAACAGACTTCATATTTCCTAGAGCCTCCAAGCTTCTGTGGCCTACCTGGGGGCACACTTGGCCCTGCCCTAACTTTTCCATTGCCTACGGGCCTGATGCCCCCAGTTACTCACAGGTATCACACCCCTTCTCTTCTCAGTCTCTGTGGCTTTGGCTCGGTGCTCCGCTCTCTCTCTGCTCCCCATCAATCACACAGCACCACACAGACGCACACACGGAGGAACGGCTGCTGGGTCCCCATAGTCCCACACACTCTGACACGTGTGCTGTGCTTGTGGGTCTTGTGCTGCGGTGGCCACCTCTGTGCAGACTGGACGAGGTGCCAAGAGCACAAGCTCGGAGGTCCAATCTGGTCGCCCCCACAATGGCCCTGGTTAGGAATGCCCTGGGCACAGGTCTAGGGCTGAGGAGGTCAGGGCCCCATGCCAACTCTGCTGCTAACTGAGTGTGCCGCTTCAGACAAGCACTTCACCTCCGGGAGGCTCAGTCCCTCTTCTGTCCTGTAGCAGCAAGGGTAGGACTGCGTTATCTTCAGCTTCTGACCTCTATGGCTAATCTTTCTTCTTGACGTGACAGAGCATACCTGTGCACACGCTCCACTTGGCATATTTAGTTATGTCTTTTCCGTTTCAGGAGCCTGAGATAGAACCAATTTTAACAGGACAATAAGAAACAAGCAATATGAAAAAGGGCAGAAGGCATCCAAGAACGATTTCCCAGACTGGCCCTTCCATTCCTTCTAGACCACAGGTCTGTATGTGGGTGTAATCCAGAGCCACAGAGGGTCCTTCAGATTGAGTGGTACTTTGCATTTTCTTTTCTTCTTTTTCTCCTTCTACTCCTCTTCCTCCTCATTTTTCTTTTTTCTTTCTTTTTTTTTTTTTTGTGCATGTAACAGGCATACCTTGCCTCCCAATCCTGGCTCTTTATAGTACCATGATGTCATTTGACATAAGTGCAATGAAATTTTCAAAGTATTTTTTTAATTTTTGCCTGTATGAGAACCAGAAGCACATTGAGTGGAGATATGTCAGCTTAGTTTCCTACCTTTTGGCATTCACTGACTCATTTAATGCGTGGCTTCGGTTAGACACCATTTGGGTGGAAACCTCGCACCCAGTATGCCTGCCCAAAGCTAACACCCTTTTATGGGTCCTGTGGGTGTTTTCCAGTTGATCTACTTGACTCTTCTGTCTTTGGGATGGGGTACCAAGTGCCATGCTGTATCCAAACCTGACCTGGCCCCTGCTTACCCCTCCAGGCTCACCTCTTGTCCTCTGCATCCCTGTATAGGCCCTCCTCCTGCTTGGGTTGCCCTCCACCGTTCCTCACCTGACTAACTCTGTTCATGCCTTCAGACTCAGCACAGCCACCTCTTCTCTCCTCAGGAAGCCTCCCTGACCCAACCCAAGTCGGGCCAAATGCCCCCGCTGGGGCTCCCAAAATCTTGTGCTCCCCCCGTTTCAGTTGAAGTGTATGACACACACATTTAACTAACAAGAATTCAACCTTTTATGCTTGGCCATTAGGGAGAAAGACAATAAGATTTTCAACAAATTTATTTTAGAGAGAGTGAGGGGGAGAGAGAGAGAAACATCAATTTGTCATTCCACTTAGTGGTGCACTCATTGGTTCCTTCTTGTCTGTGCCCTTGACCAGGGATTGAACCCAAAACCTTGGCATACTGGGATGATGTCCCAACCCATTGAACTACGCGGCCAGGCCCCCCAATAACAATTTATACAAGGCTGCCCTTGGACTGGTGAGCACTTGCCCGAGAGGGTGAGATGGAAGCCCTCCTACACCTTAGTCCTCACATGTTTTTAAGTTGGGAGCATGTCCTCTCTGGGGATGGTTTGGTGTTGAAAGACATATTTGTTTTACAGAGCAGGCAATGTCCCAGACATAGCAATATGGTTCCCCTGCTAGGAGACAAAAGAGGAAAAAACAATAATAGAAAAAGAAAAGCAGCACATACCCATTACAGAGACTTATCTAGTAGGGAAGTTTTAGGATATGGGTTTAAATGCCACTCTGCAGTTAACCAAGTTGGGTACTTTGGTCAACTCACTGTACCCTGTTTAGACTTCAAATATCCAGGTGTGCCTTTCCATCCTATAGGGGGGTTACACTGAGGCTTACCCGAGGCAACAAGTGTAATGGACCCACAAGACAGCCTCTCCATAACAGTTCATGTTACTCCAACCCATAACGATCTCCTTCCTCAGAACCCTGCACCAGTGGATGCCATCCACCGCTGGCCAGGCTCTGGGCACAACCACAGGACACATGCAGAGGAGAGTGGACAAGGCAGGCTTCCAGAGGAGGTAGCGTTTCCAATGTCCTAGATTGCAAGTGTCCACCGAGCTCAGTCCCAGGCTGGGACCGGAGATGCTTCCAGCAGCTATACGCTCGTGTATTATAAATCTCCAGCGGCATTTAGGAACTGGCGTGTGTGTGTGTGTGTGTGGGGGGTAGTTTATAGAGCATCGGTTTGCCCTCGAACCCCGCCCCCGCCAACACTCTCTTTTGTACTCCTCCTTCCGCTGTTTCCGATGGAACCGGGTCCGGGCCCATCTTCCTCATGACAGCGAGCTCCTTGAGGGCAGGATGCAGAGCCCAGCCCAGCTACCCAGAGCCGGGCAAAAAGGGTGGTTGAGTCCTCGACTCCGGTTATGATGCAGGAGCTCAGCACCTCCCGCATCTCTGGCCCTGTAATTGCTGCGGTGACTCGATTCTGTGCAGCGCGGTCCGGGGGACGCGACCTCAGCCTTTGCACGAGCAGGCACTCGACTGCACTGTTAATGCCAACCCAGCAGTGGGACTCAGGCTGCTGCCCAGGGCCGTTTGCCGGCTCTTCGGGGATGCCAGCTTACTCTGGACGCTGGGAACCGCTGCCCCCGCTGCCCGCGGGCACCAGCCGAGACCCGCCACCAGTTTCCAGCCTTGGGTGCCGCCCCCTGGGCCCGGGACAAAACCAAGTCGCCCCTAGCAACAGCGGCGGGTCCGGCTTCCTCGGCCGCGCTGATTGGCCGAGCTCTGGGAGGGGCTGTTCGTCACTTCCGCCACCGGAGGCAGCAGAGGAAACCGTCGGGCGGCCATCTTGGGTCCGTGAGGTTCAGAGGTGCCGGGAGCGGCGGCGGCGGCGGCCACCAGGCGGAGGCTGAGGCGGAAAGCGAGCGGGAGGGGGAAGAGCAGCCGGGCGCAGGCGCCGTCTCCGCAGCCCCCTCCATGGTCGGCGCCCGCAGCCCGCGGCGGCCTGTCTCGCGCTCCACCTCTTGCACGTCCTCCTCCGCCTTCTCTTCTGGGGCCACCGGCGGCGCTGTGTGGAGGCCCGGGCGCTGAAACCCGCGGAGCGACGGGCGAAGGAAGCGGCGAGGGGGGTCCGGGCCCGCGGGGCGCCCTGAGGCGCGGGGACGCCGGCGGGCCGACCCGCAGCCCGCCGCCGCCGCCCGCGGGCTCCTCGGCGCGGCCGCCGGGGCCGGGGAGCATGAACCCCGGGCCCCGCCGGGGGACGGCCCGGGCCCGGCCCGGGATCTAGACGGCCGTGGGGGAGGGGAGCCCCTCCCGCGGCGCCGCTCCAGAACCGCCGGCCCCTCGACGACGCCGTCGCCGGCCCCCCGGCCGTGCTGTTTTGTTTTCCCCTCGCGTTGTGCGCCAGTGAAGTGAAGGAAAATGTCCACGAGGACTCCGCTGCCCACGGTGAATGAACGGGACACCGAGAACGTAAGTAACGCGGGCGTTCCCGCTGCCTCCCCGCCCGCAGTGGCGGGTGACGATGGGCAGGCCCGGTGGGCGGCCGGCCGGGGCGGCCCGCTTCCTGGGAGGACTCGGGAAGTGGCTCCGCGGTCGCGCGCGATCCGGTGCGTCCGCGGGCCGGGGCTGCAGGCGCGCTCCGCGGTATCTTCGGGATCGGTGGTCGCGCGCCGGTCCCTGCGGCGTCGGCGCTTTCCGGGGCAGCGGCTCTGGAGGGGCTGCGGGGGAGACGCGCGTCCGCGGGGCCGCCGGGAAGGAGCGGGCTGGGCCGGGCCGGGGCCGTCCGTTAGAACGACCTGGGACCGAGCGGGTCGCGGAGCGGCGCTGGGGTTCCGGAGGGCGCGGGGAGGCTGGCCCGGCGTTGGGGGGATGACAGCCCGTTGCGGCGACTGCCCGAGGGGGCGTGGGCGCCGCGCGGGGCTCTTTGACGGCCGAGAGGAGGGCTCGTGGGGGAACTTCGCGGGGCTTCCGTGGCAAGCGTCGAGAGGCTACGGCTGGCCAAGGAGGGCCGGCCCCTGGGCAGAGCGCCCTCGTTCGCCTGTCCCCACGGTTCCCGTCACGTTCTGAGACGTGGCGGGCTGTGGGCCCGGCGCCGCCCGGGAACCTGTGGAGCGCGCTGGGTCGCTGAGGCAGCCCGGGGCTTCCACTGCTCGGCCGAGAGTTTCGGCTCTGACCCCGGGCAAGTCAGTGGTGCGTGGCCCGTCCATGGGGCCGGGGCCGGGGCCGGGGCCGGTGCACTCGGCCGGTGGACCTTCGGGACCGCTCCGACGGCATGCCCTTGGCGGGGCAGGCGCGGCCGCCAGCTGACTCCCCGGGGTCGAGGGCTTCCTCTCGGAGAAGGAAGCCGCGCGCGGGGCCTGAGCGGGTGCTCCTCACTCCTGAGTGACCTGAAGCCGGACACTGCCGCCGCCGCGGGCACGTGCTAGTGAGGAGTTCACACCCGGCGTGTCCCCGCCTCGTTTGCTGCTGGATTGCCGAATTACGACGTAATCTTTTCGTGTGTCGTTGGAAATTACTGACTGTTCTTTAAAGACGATGTAAGGTGCAGAGAGAGCCCTTTTCCTCTTGGGGCGCATCTAAAATTGCATCGCTGACAGCTTTACAGTCAGAGGTTGGTGGGCACCTTGTGTCCGTGTACCATGCCCCGCTCCGTTTTTTACCTCGGTTCGAGCTGTTCTGGGCAGCGCCCGCGTGTCGGTTTTGCACGTCCGGCAGACCCCAGACAGCTCGCCCACCGTCACCGCTCTGCTGCTGAAGGTTGGTTGCCTGCCCGTGGAGTGGGAGAGGAGAACCTGAATGGGCGCTCTCCGTCCGCCTGCTGAGCAGCTCCTCAGCTGCAGTCAGGGCTGTTGCACTGGAGCATCCCTCTTCCGCGCAGCTGGGTGAGTTTTGACAGATGTGTAGCCATGTAGCCACCATCACAGTCAAGACACACATTTCCGCTGCCCAGACAGGGGGCCCTTGTGGCCGGCCCTTTGCGGGGAGAGGCCTCTCCCTGTTCCCCAGGCCCTGGCAGCTGTTCTTTTTGTCCCTACAGTTTGCACCTTTTCTGGAGTGTTAAATACTTGGAGTCAGAGTGTGTAATCTTGTGTCTGGCATCTCTCACTTAGCTCACTTCTTTTGAGGTTGATTCGTGTTTGTGTGTGTGTCGGTGGTTCGTTATTTGGATGTACCAGTTTTTAAAGATCCATTCGCCAGTTGATGGGCATTTTGGTTATTATGGCTAGACCAGCAAAAGAGTTCCCATTTTGCTTACCTTGCAGATTTTATTTAAATTTTTAATTAAATGTATTTGGGTATCATTGGTTGATAACATTATATTCACTTCAGGAATATAACTTAATAGGATACTCTACCTTTTCCTGTGGGCTCACCTCCAGAAGCCTAGACTCCTTTCATCGCCAAATAGTTGATCCCCTTTCCCCTCTTGGTCCTTCCCCTCTGGTGACCACCGTTCTGTCGTCTGTTTCTATGAGTGAGTTTGTTTTGCTTGTTCATTTGTTGTTTTTTGTTTTCTGCCCCATATGAGTGAAATCATAGGATTCTTGTCCATTCCTGTCTTATTTCATTTACCATAATATTCTCAAGATCCATCCATGTTGTGGAAAATTTATTAATTTTTTAAAAATTTTATTTATTTTTAGAGGGGAGGGGAGGGGGAAAGAGAGGGAGAGAAACATCAGTATGTGGTTGCCTCTCTTACACCCCCTACTGGAGACCTGGCCTGAAACCCAGGCATGTGCCCTGACTGGGAATTGAACCAGCAACTCTTTGGTTCACAGGCTGGCACTCAATCCACTGAGCCACACCAGCCAGGGCTATTTAAAGTTTAAGTAATTACATATATTTTGATAAAAATGTTGCCTATTGGTCAGAAATAATAAAAGGTAGGTAATTTGCGACGAGAATTTTTTCTGTTCTCGTCTACTATGTTTTCATTTATTTCCAAATGTGAATATCCACTTTTAGTTGATGAGTGTATAAAACATTTTATAACTCAAAGGACTAGTCAGATAATCGGACATAATGACATGCTGAGGCTCATACAGGTGACGGGAGCTGCTTGTGACCACTGACTGTTTAGTAGCAGAACCTCTACTAGGTTCCAGTTCTCTAGCTCAGTCTCCTTGCTTTTTTGTGTATCAGGCGATTTCCAAAAATATTGTGTAAAAGATTATCCAACTACAGAGATGTAGTTACACCAATACAGAGTATGACTAAAATAAGACCAAAAAAAAAAAAAAAAGTCTTGTTGAAAATTTCAAGTGAATAAGAGGATTTTAATACGTTGTCAGCCAGGGACAGTTTTGTCCTCCAGTGGACGTTTGACAGTATCTGGCCACGTTGTTGGTTGTCACAACTGAAGAGGGTTGCTACTAACCGGGAGTGCTGCTGACATTTTACAGTACTCCAGATAGTACCTCTTTTCCCCAATAAAGAACTCTTTGACCCAGAAGGTCAGTAGTGCCAGGATTGAGAAACCTGGCTTGTAGTTAGCCCCCCGTGTGCTCAACAGCGTAATAGCCAGTCTTAACTTTTAATTTCACTTGTTCTCTCCCCAAGAAACAAATTCAATACATTTTATCATTTCATTTTTAAAGCTTTTAGAAGAGATAAAGTTTCAAAAAAAGTAATTATAATCCTTTTATCATAATTTCTGAATATCGGATATCTAGTCAGTGTTCAAGTTTCCTCAGTTGTCTACTTTTTGAACACCTTGTTGAAATTAGAATCCATCCCAGGTCCATCTGTTATAGTTGGATAATATGTGAATTAAGATACTTATTAAATTAAATAAAAAGTGTCCATTTTAAGGCATGGCTGGTGTAGCTCAGTGGATTGAGTGCAGGCTGTGAACCAAAGGGTTGCCTGTTCAATTCCCAGTCAGAGTACATGCCTGGATTGCAGGCCAGGTCCCCAGTTAGGGCCACGTGAGAGGCAACTGCACATTGATGTTTTTCTCCCTCTCTTTCTCTCTCCCCCTCTCTCTAAAAATAAAATAAATAATTTAAAAAAGTGCATTTTAGTGTATGTTTTACCGTTGACTTGGTATAGAGCCATGGAAAAATCCTGTTTGTACACTAGTAAAAGTAGAAATGTGTATTTCACTGAAGTTTCAAAGCCTATGACACTTTGTAAGCCTGGTTATTTGCCAAAGTACCAGAGGCCCCAGGGCTTTGCCAATAAACTTAACAGCTCTTGGTGTATGTGTACCATGTACTTAGTTAATGCAAACAGTCATCAGAATTTCTTATCTCTGTGAGATAGATGAACTGATGGTGTTATATAGCCAACTATTGGGAATAGGAGATTATTATTAACCTATTCAAATTTGAGTACCTACTATGTGTATGACAGTGTACCATAGAGGATATTCCTCGTGGTATATTGCTGAATTGCTCTCTTCTTTAGGACAAGTTCTGCAGTTCCTGTAGATCAGAGCACCCTGAGCTAAGCTCTCAAACTGGAGCAAACTGCAGAATCACCTGGAGGGCCTGCAGACATTGATTCCACTGTTTGGCCCTTGAGTTTTCATTTTTCACAAGTTTCACGTTATGTAGATGCTGCAGGTCCAGGGATCCCACTTTAAGAATCTCTGTCTTGCCCTGGCCAGGTGGCTCAGTTGGTTAGAGCATTCATTGTTCCTATATGCCCAGGTTGCAGGTTCAGTCCCTAGTCAGAGCACATACAAGAATCAATCAGCGAATGCATAAATGGATAGAACCACAAAAGCAATTGTTTCTCTCTGTACCTCCCTTTCTCTCTCTAAAATCAATAAATAAAAATTAAAAAATAAACAAAAAATATGAATCATTGCTTTAGTGTTCAGTGGAGTTTTGCCAGTTAAACTTACATTCCTGTAGCTTGTATTGTGACTACAGATGAGAGGTTTCCAATAGATTCAGTAAAATTTTCTGGTTCCATGAGTTTTTAAAATTGGTTCTTTGTAAGAAAGTATGGTTGTAGAGAATAAAAATATATACCCTTATTCTTACTGGACATCAGGCAATAGTACAAAGTACTTTATGTAATATCTCATTAAAGATACGTGATACGATGATCTCATTTAATCTGTTTTTTAACTTAAACAATTAGCAATTGAATCAAGCTGCTTGGGCCTTAAAAAAGTCTCTGAAGAATTAATAATTTTTTAATATATTTTTTAAAGATTTTATTTATTTTTAGAGAGGGGAGAGAGAGACACACACACACAGAGACACAGAGACACAGAGACACATCAATGTGCGGTTGCTGGGGGCCGTGGCCTGCAACCCAGGCATGTGCCCTGACTGGGAATCGAACCTGCGATACTTTGGTTCACAGCCTGCGCTCAATCCACTGAGCTACGCCAGCCAGGGCTGAATTAATAAATTTTTTAAAAAGATTTTATTTATTTATTTTTAGGTAGAGGGAATGGGAAGGAGAAAGAGAGGGAGAGAAACATCAATGTGTGGTTGCCTCTTGAACGCCTCATACCGGGGACCTGGCCCATAACCCAGGCATGTGCCCTGACTGGGAATCAAATTAGCCACCCTTTGGTTTGCAGGCCGGCGCTCAATCCGCTGAGCCACACCAGCCAGAGCAGAATTAATATTTTTTATTTGGTCAAAGTGTTTGGGAAAAGATCTTACAGACTTTAATTTGAGGGTTATTTTAATTCCTTCTGTTCATAAATTAGGTGATGGGTGAAAATTTATAGTGAGTAGAGTATTATTTTGATTATTGATGTAGCACATGATTATGTTGTAACTACTTACAGGAGACTTATACACAGTTTAATATAAAGTAGTATCTGTTATCCTTTAAAAAAAGACTTCATTTATTTATTTTTAGGGAGAGGAAAAGGAAAGGGAAAGAGAAAGAGAGGGAGAGAAACATCAATGTGTGGTTGCCTCTCTTGTGCGCTCTACTGGAGACCTGGCCCACAAACCAGGCATGTGCCTTGACTGGGAATCGAACTGGCACCCCTTGTTTCGCAGGCCCACAGTCAGTCCACTGAGCTACACCAGCTAGGGCCTGTTATCTTTAATTTCTTTTTATTTTTTAATTCTTTATTTTATTGATTATGCTACTACAGTTGGCCCATTTTCCCCCTTCACTCCCCTCCACCCTGCCCATCCACTCCCACCCACATTCCCCCCTTTAGTTCATGTCCATGTGTCATAAGTTCTTTAGTGTCTACATGTCCCATACTATTCTTACCTTCCCCCTGTCTATTTTCTACCTACTATCTTTGCTACTTATTCTCTATATCTTTTCCCCCTCCCTCCTCCTCCCACTTCCCTGTTGCTAACCCTCCATTTGATGACTTTTTTTTTACTGTTCATATTTTCAATCTTCTTTTTCTTAGGTAAGTCCCTTTAACATTTCATATAGTAAGGGCTTGGTGATGATGAACTCTTTTAACTTGGCCTTGTCTGAGAAGCACTTTATCTGCCCTTCCATTCTAAATGAAAACTTTGCTGGATAGAGCAATCTTGGATGTAGGTCCTTGCTTTTCAAGACTTGGAATACTTCTTTCCAGCCCCTTCTTGCCTGTAACGTTTCTTTTGGGAAATCAGCTCACAGTCTGATGGGAACTCCTTTGTAGGTTACTGTCTCCTTGTCTCTTGCTGCTTCTAGGATTCTCTCCTTCATTTTTACCTTGGCTAATGTAATTATGATGTGCCTTGGCGTGTTCCTCCTTGGGTCCAACCTCTTTGGGACTCTCTGAGCTTCCTGGACTTCCTGGAAGTCTATTTCCCTTGCCAGATTGGGGAAGTT
>PVIA01013956.1:0-29288 GCA_004024845.1 Tonatia bakeri
AAAAAAATCAGATGACAGATATTTTTAAATATTTTCATGGTAATTAAATTATTTGTAACTGCAAATCCTCTGAGGGGGGAGAAAAGAGAGAAACACTTCACGGAGGGGAAGTCAGACTGAAGGACTTCTAAAAGCCTATCCTACTCCGGGGCTAGACTCGGTGTAACAAAGGGTCTGAGTGCCTAACTGAGTCATTAAATAAAGACAACAAAACCCACAAAATTCAAAAACCTCTTAGTGCCTTTTAATATAGATTGTTTAAAATTAGCCCACCCTGGCTGCTGTGGCTCAGTGGATTGAGTGTGGGCCTGCGAACCAAAGGGTCACTGATTCAATTCCCCATCAGGGCACACGCCTGGGTTGCAGGCCAGGTCCCCATTAGGGGGCGTGCGAGAGGCAACCACACACTGATGTTTCTCTCCCTCTCTTCTTTCCCTTCCCTTCTCTCTAAAAACAAATAAATAAAATCTTTTAAAAAAACAGTGCTATATAAAATTCTGTAACTATGCAAAGTGACAAATGCTAACTGGACCTAACTGGACTTACTGCTTTGGTCATTTCACAATAAATATAAACACCAAATCATTACATTGTGCCCCTGAAACTAATACAATGTTATGTATCAATGAGACCTCAAGAGAATGGTCTGATATTACACCCCCTTCTCCATTATGGTCCACCCTGAAGGTAAATGGGGTATGTGTTATCAAATGGCTTAATTTTTACATTTATGGTCTAATGTCTTCTCAAACCATACTGTCTAGGATAATATACCGTGGAATAAAAACAATCTCATTAAAAAAACAATTTGTTTTAAACTAGCCTCACCACTGTGGAATCATGTCCACTTATAAAGAAAAAGAGAATGAGAGAAACAAGGTTTGGCAAAGACTTGAATCTTTACTCTCCAAAGGAATAGAATTTCAAGTTTTAAGTTAACGAAACTAAAATAGCTTCTCAAACTGCATGTGTAATTTATTGTAACCAAACCAGAAAGAATTAAAACCATTCTATTTCAATGTGGATGCACCACAGCTATAATTCATTAAGTTTTATAACAACGTCTAGACAGGGTGAAGTATGCTGTTGCACTCTCTGCCTGAGCCTCCAGCAAACCCACTCGATGTCCGACTGGAGCACGGAAGGAGTAAGACAGTTCCCAAGACTGCCAGCTCTGAGACCACGATTTTGACTACTAGATACAAAACTTCCATTTGAACCGATTACTAACAGAGCAGCCTTGACACCTGTGTAAAAACATCACATATCTGTATGTCAGACAAAGCCTCTTAAAGAAGACACATTCCTGGGATTCAAAAGCACAAAACTATAGGAAATTAATTCAGGTTCCTGATGTCCTAAACCAGCCCCACTTCTTTTTCTATTGCTCAGAGACTGAAGAGTAGCTTCTCCTTAAAACTTTCCAAGTTTCTTTGAAGGACACCCAACCCAAAATAGCTTTGACACGCTACTCCACAGTTTATCCTTCTTTTTCAATCTTTCACACTCTCAAAAGGTTATTCTGACACGTTTCCTTGCACCATTTAATGTGGACCAAACCTGTGACTCATTAGCACACATCACACTCCCACCTGACACACACTGCCGCAGACTTCCTGCAGCTCACACAGAGGGACACAAAGTAAATGTTACTTAGAAGTCAGATGAAAAGAATTTATTTGGAGGGAAGGCAGGGAAGAAAGGGGTACAGGGACAGAGAGCACCAGTCAATGAGCACATACTTACATTGGTCAGGGGGGCATGTGCAAACATAGAAAATCCCTCAAAGATATACTCGTGATCATCATACTCTATAACAGTTGGCCTGTCGGTCTGAAAGCAAACAGAAACACAAAGCCTGAATTAAATAATGCCGTGATTTGCACGTGCAGAAATGCACCAGGGCACAAAGCAACCACCAGGAAAAAATGTAAGCGCTCCACAAACTCAGTTAATGTTTTTCCAAACACCAGGGAGAATTGTACACAAAAATTCCATTTTAGGCGGCATTCTCTGGCTTGAGTAATATTTATACACTGAGACGATCAAGAATGTTTATTATGGATGCTGTAAAGCAAAAAGACAAACACTATGTGGCTTCGTTTTCTAGGAACGTGTTTTATTTAACCCCACAATTCTACCAGTCCTGTTCTTACTGAGTTGTGCATCGGAACTAGCCGGGGTCCTAAATGGAACAAGGTAATAGCACACCTGCTTCAGAGTTCAAAAAGGAAAACAGACTTGGCACCAGGACGGTCAAGACTGACAACCACCTGGAAGGCTCTGCCCAGCCTCAGGGTGCCAGAGGCCCCACCCCACAGACCCACGCAGCATGGCCCTCCACCCTCCGCCCTTCGAGGGGAGGCTGATCCTCAAAACACTGTAGCAAATCTCCCTGCAGAATGCTCAAGATTTTAATTATCTGAAAACTGAATCTGTAATTAAAACACACAAATGCTGATGTATGCCTAAGAGACTCTCTTCTTTGTGCCATTCTTATAACCCACCATTTTTAATCCTCAGTATGGAATTATGAAGGCTGATAACCTAAAAGACATGTTTTTCACATAGGTGTTGAACAGCATTCTTTTAAACATTTTACACACACACACACACAAAGAACTTGGTAGGAAGAGGACTAAAGAATACCCAAATGTACATTATTTGTTTTGTCAATATTGCTGTTATTTTCTATTTGAATAATTCAACAAAGCTGGTCTAAATTAAATATAATAAAAAGAACTTCTAATGAAATAATCATGGACAACCACTCCGGTAGACAGTTTGGTAGTTCCTTTAAGTGTTAACACGGAGTTACCAAATGACCCAGCAACTCCAATCCTAGGTGTATGTATACCCAAGGCAAACGAAAACACATATCCACACAAGGATTTGTCCACAAACGTTCACAGCAGCATTTTTCATAACAGACAGGAAGTGGAGGACACCAAAATGTTCCCCAACTGATGAATGGATAAATACAATATGGTATGTCCACACACGGAAATATCATTTGGCCATAAAAAGGAATAGCATTGCATGTTACAACATGGATGAATCTTGAAAACATGCTAAGTGAAATCCAAAGCCAAAAAAGATCACATATTCCATGATCCCATTTATGTGAAATATCTCGAATAGGCAAATGATGCACAGAAAGCATCTTCGAGGCTGCTGAAGGCGGGGGTGGGCAAGAACCGACTGCTCCTGGGCATGGGGTTTCTTTTGGGGACGATGAAAATGCTCTAAAATTAGCCTGTGATGATGGCCTCACAATTCTGTGAAAAGACTAATCATAAACTATACACTTGAAATGGGTAAATGTTAAGGTACATAAATTATATCCAATTTTGACACTGAAATCTCTTCATGGTCCAAGTAACTAGAACAAATACATTCTGCACTGTGAGAGGTGACACAGCATAGTGACACAGCCACAGCCATGTGCAACAGTGTCAGACTGCCGAGGTCAAACGTGTGCTGCCACTTACCACCTGAGTAATCTGGAGCAAGCTACTCAAGCTCATCCGTAAAATATGGACCACTGTCCCGACTGCATAGGGCAGACAGTGTCTGCTTCATCAATGTGTTGTGAGAAATAAGTTGACACATGCCGGACACTTAGCAAAGACTCAGAATGGTGCCCAGTACCCAGTCGACAAACATTAAGTATTATTACTACTGTCATAAATACAACAGACTTTCTCGTTCGGGTCACTAGATAATAAATGTATAAGCTATCTGCTGATTTTAAGAGATGTGCATGCATTCTACACATTCTTCCAACTCCACGGGTCCACAATTCTGGCTCTTACGTGGCACCAACAAACTGAATGAAAAAGGCAGCAAAAGTAGTACCGAAAGAAAGCAGAAGTCATTATGATAAAGGTCAACTTTATGGACACGAAACAGGATATTTAGAAGAACATTTAAGAACTGAATCACTACTTAGTCCATTTATATCTTAACCTATTCACACACATTCAGTCTATTACATTCTAAAACAAACGAAATCTGACTTTGCCAGGAACCAGGAACTCACTAAGAAGTTGGTGGGCGGGGAGACGGTGATCCGATAGTGGAAGAGCCGGCCGGCGTTGTTGGTCATGGGGCGGCAGGGCTTGATGGCCTGTGGGGGGTAACAAAAGTGCAACCAGAAGTAAATAAGCAAAGTATTTTTGTTTAAAAATAGACTGTGTTTCCTAGCTCCACATCTGACAAAAGAGGTTTCTGGGCGTTCCTTCACAGGCTGGTAGGAAAGAACAGCGTTCACTTCACTACTAACCAGATAAATAAAAAGGGCTGGCTGGTCCCCGGTATTGAATTCATTTCTTCATGTGCAATAGGTTTGGACAACATAAAAACCTTCCTAAGTCTAAAATTATATGCCTATCTTCCTTTTTTGTAAAATAACACAATAATTAAGCTTTGGCTAAACTCCCAACACACTGAGAAAAAAAGGCAGGAAAAATCATTTCAGAAGGCTTAGCAGTGGGTTTCAATGGGGGTGGGAGGAACAGCGAAAAGATTAAACATGCGGAGTAAAAAGAGAAGGGACAGGAGTGAAGGAAGCAGGAGAGGCGGTGGAAAAGAATCAGCATGGAGCTTGAGTCAGGAAAACTGAGCAGGAGCAAAGGAAGCATCGGTGGAATCGTGGGCACGCTGGGACGGACAGAGGCACGTGTCCACCGCTGGCAAAGGGGCCTTGCTGCCCACAGAGGAGAGAGCGGACAGCTGCGTCTCCGGGCGGGCAGAGGTGGGAAGGCCCAGCCACTGCACCCCATTCATTCAAGGGGCACTGCTCCTCCCTCGGTTGTCAGGGCTTTGTTGGAGCTGACTCTTGGTTCGATTACTCCCTTCATCCAATCCTGCTTCCGCCCTCTTCCTCTCACAGGTGAAGATCCTAAAGAAACATGTGCCCCAAACTCCGTCTGAGCATCTGCTTCTGGAACATCCAACGTGGGACAGTTGGTACCAAGAGCGATCCACAAAAGCAGAAGCGGGTGGGGATTGGAGATAAATCACTTACCACCCGACTGACAATAAGAACCCCATCATGGGGGTAAGTGAGGCACACAGCCCTTGGCACCAGACGGCACACCCACTGAAACTTTAAAGACGGTGAACCGGGAGGCTCCACCAGTGGGGGCAGGCGTGTAAGACCATGAGACAGTGGTGGCAGTAATAAAGATGATGGGATGGATGGCCACTGCTAAGCACCGCTGCACTCCACCATGTTCCTCAAACGTTAGTGTGCCTTTCCATCACCTAAAGGGCTTGCTAAATCCCACACTGCTGGATGCCCACCTCCAGAGTTTGTATCAGCAGCTGGCGCAGACCGGGAATCTAACAAGTTCCTAGGTGAGGCTCTACGGAAATGAGCAGCAGGGGAGAAAGGCTACTGAAAGCCAGATGTGAAAGCCAGAAGAGGCTGCTGGAGGTACACAAAGAAGCTCTTGTCATTGGCGGTGAGAGGTCAGAGCAAAACAGGATCAAGCCCAGGGCTTATCTAACTTGGAGTGGCTAGTCCTTAGAGGTAGGTCTGTTATGCCAAGGTTAGAGAGCTGAAAACATCCACACCCCTCACCCCCACCCAATTCCCAATCAGTCTCCCCTCCTCACCAACAGACCTTAATCAGGGTCATTTCAAAGCATAACCCCACTGGGGAGATGCTGGGAGGAAAGCTTACGCCCCAAAGGAGCTGTAAGAACTAGCTAGTATGTGCCGCCAGCAGGAGTCTGCACAGGACCGGATGCTGGGAGTGCTTGGTCAAAAGAGGCAGAACATAAAGTTGGTTAAGGGAGACTTGACTGACTTGGGAGCATTCAGGAGTTGAGGATGCCAGGAAATGCCGGAAACTCCCTGCTAGGATGTCTCCTAAAAGCATGAAAACGGGAAGGTCCACACACAGTAAAGTTAAAATACCCAAATTGTCATGACAGACAGAGGAGGAAGGAATTCAAAGACTGAAGGAAGTGGGTGTATTGGAATGGCTATAATATGTGACTGAAAATATACCCAATAATCATACTCCACGGGAAGGCCCAGAGAACAAGGCAGTTACCAGGATGAAAAGGTATGTGCAGGTGCAGGGCCACCAGCATCACTAGGAAGATCAGTGGCTTTCTCTGCAGCCAGGGCTGGCTGGAGAGAGGCTGTCACAGAGCACAGCTTGCTGACAGCAGCCGGTATGACAGGACTCTGAGCCGGGAGAGGTCAGAGACGATGGGGCCATTAGAAGCCAGGTCACACAATCATTACGACCAGCAAGATCAAAGTGGCCAGAGGGGAGAGGGGAGGGAATTTCAGGGGAAGAGGGTGAAGGGTTTGCAGGAACAAGTGTAAAGGACACATGGACAACAGGGTGTGGGGGTGGAAACGGGAGGGAGGTGGGGAGGGCCTGGGGGTTTGGGCTGGGTGGGGGGAAAGGCAGAAAACTGTGCTTGAACAACAACAACAATATAAATAAACAAACAAACAAGTGGCAGCCCGGTGAGTCTGACACACAGAGTCCTGGGTGTGTCAACAGAACGCAGTGTTCTTGGGTACAAAGTAAACGGGCAGCCAGATGACTACCACTTAGTTTGTACTAAAAGAAAAACTCAAGAGTGACAGCCAAGTGACTGAAGGTAGGTTGCTCCAAAAAGACAGGATTCCTTGTCTGAAGAGGTGGCCAGCTCCCAGGAAGCCTTGCAACACCACTACAAGCAAAAATGCTCATGACAAGCCTGTCCTTCCCCCAGGGGGCCCATGGTTCCCTACCAACGTAACAGTACACTGGGGAAGAGGAAGTCCAGACAGGCAAGGAGTGCTGGACACAGCGTCTGAATCAACGCTGATTCTCAGAGCCTGGATGGATCGTCCTGGTGTCTCTGGTATAGAGTGGAAACCATGAGGCCACGGTGGTGAACAAAATCTTCATCAAGATCTAGCTTATAGTATGTCCACTCAGTCCACAAATTCACCTAGCGGTCATTTCCCTGGTCCCCAAATGTATCATTGGAATAATGAAATTGGCTGGTGGTACCATCCCAACCTGGGTCACTGATCTGTAGGTTGAGAGCCATCGCCACGGGGAAAAGTCAAGCAGAAGCCACGGAAATGACCACCCCCCGCCCCAACCTGGGCATCGAAAGCAGTATCGTTCTGGGGAGGGAGGGAGGGAGGGAGGGATGGTTAGTGCCACCCTTAAGGATCTGAACCACACGTGGTAATGGGCCCTATCACATCTCTGTCTAATTCACCAATCTGGCTTCTAAAGAAACTAAATGGACCCTGGAAGATGACTACAAACTACCACAAGCTCAGCCAAGTAGTAGCTCCGATGACATTTGCTGTGCCAGGTGTTTTAGCTTAGTTAGAGCACATCACAGGTACAAAATACACGGCAACTGATTTGCTGACTGTATTCATTTCCTCCCCGATTAGAGTAAGGACCAGAAATGATTCTCGTTGACATGGAGCAGACATTTATGGCTTTGCCACCGGCCTGAATGAACCCTCCCACTCACTGTCAGAACACAGTGAAAAGCTCTTGACCTTCTGGACATACTGCGGAACATCATACTGCTCCCCTGCACCTGACATTGCTGTGCTGATCAAGCTAAAAGCCTAGACAAACACGCTCCGCAAGGTGAGGTGAGCCGTACAAAGAGTCAAGGGCCTGGCACAGCCACACCATTGTTAGGCGTCAGCTGTCTAGGGAGTGCTAAGAAATCCATCCAAAGGAAAAGACAAATTAATTCATCCTCCATCAAATGGCACTCTTTGGGTTTGGGAGGCAGCATAACCCCACCTAGGAATACGGCTCCAGCCCACTTATAGAGCGGTGCAAGAGGCTGCCAGCTCAGAGCCTGGCTCAGGTGAGGAAGGCCTCAGTGGTTCTAAGCCATGATGCCAGCAGCCCTGCCGTGGGAGCCATACAGTTCAGTGAATTGTTTGATGGGCAAGATGCTGAGAGAAGTTTGTGGCCGCACTGGGAGAATCACAATCCTGCCTCCAGGGTTCCGGAAGCAAAGCCATGCCACCTAGAGTGAAGAATTCTATGCCTTTCAAAAACAACCCCTGGTGTGCTACTGGGCCCTGGTAGACAAGGAAGGCAGACCCAAGGACAGCAAACAGACATGTGGTTGGGACTGCCCACCACAAGTTGGGCTGTCAGCCCCACCCAGGCACGAGTTTGAGTGGGACAAGAAATGACCCACCGTAACAGGGGAGGTTCTACACCCAGAATCAAGCACACGCAGGAGTAACGGGCACAACCAAGCTGCATAAGCAGGTGGGTCACTGCTGTCACACCAGCACCCCTCCCTCAGCTGATGACTCAGGGTGGAAGGATGGAAGCGGAGGGAAAGCCCAGGCTTGGATTGCAAATGGCTCCGTCAGGAAGGGGTGCAAGCTGAAACCAGACTGTGCCACAGTCTCATTCACGGATGGCTCTGGAAGACGGTGATGAGGGAAAATCCTCCCAACGGGCCGTGTCAGGTGGTATACCTGGTCATCCACTTTGTGTGGAAAGAGAAGTAGCCTGAGGCTAGAATATAGATGGACTCGTGGCAGAAGCACATGGCCATGCAAGCTGGTCAGAGGCCTAAAAGGAAAAAGATGGGAAGGTCAGGGATAGGAAGGTCGTGGGCCAGAGGCTCTCGGGTGGACACATGGGAGTGAGCACACCTATACAGGACATGTGGGTGTCCACTGGAGAGCACCTACCACGGAAGAGGTTCCAAACCACCGAGTCGGTCAGGTGGTGTCAGCCGGCCTCGGTCGTCAGCCGGCCTCGGTCATCAGCCACCGGAGGTGACGGGATGGGCACGTGAATGAAGGGGCCACAGCAGCACAGATGGGGTCTTCACATAAGCCCAACGGCATGGACACACTCACAAGGCCAAGCTAGCTAACCGCCACTGCAGAACATTCACCCAGCCGCCCACATGACCAACGCTGGGCCCCCAACACGGCACGTTCCCTGAGGACCTGCCCCCCACCAGTAGGAAGGGGACCACGTAGGCCCCGTCCACCCTGAAGGGCCAAAGTTCACTCTCACGGGAGTAAACACACACTCTGCATATAGGTCTGCATGAAGGTCCTCAGCCAGCACCACCGTCCTCCCAGATCTCCCTTCTCAGAGTCCGCTGCCCACCTGTGGGGGCAGCAGTAAGCAGAGAGCCTGCAGCCATTGGCTCCTTCAGGGTCAGGCTCTGCTGCAGAGCCCCCTTCCCCAGAGCATGCCCCTCGTGGGGCTGCCTCCTCTAGGGACAGAGGGAGATGGGGGTGTGAAGGACATTCCAGCTCAGTGCAGGCAATTCCGATAAGCCAGGCTTCACGGGCCCACCACAGGGGGGCCACTCGCTCTGCGCAGTCCTGCCTCCACGCTTCTGCCTGACTCCCCTTGAACACCCCACATCCCAAACTGCACTGCAGCACCTGCTTTCATGGATCCCAGCCTGAGGCCCATGTGTGGACACCCACAAGGTGCAGACCTTGTCCCACAGTCCCTTGCTGCACTTGCCAACTTTCAGAGATAAATGAGGTAAAAGCGAGGCAAGCAGTTTAAAGTATCCATCACTGTCTCACAGTATTCTAATTGTTGTTATGACCTCAAACAAGTTTTAAATAGAAATTAAGGATTTACATATACTATGCTTAAACATATAATGCCGAATCATAAAGTAGCAATCCTGGGATCAATAAGAATAATTTATAGAAATAAAAGGTAATGAGGGAAAAATGAAAGAAAGTAATTAAAAGGGAGTGGTTATAATACAACTCTAACACATAAAATTATTCGACTCAACAAGTCCCCCACACTGGAGTGTCCTGACGAAGCAGGACCAGGGCCGGGCTGGCACACCCACGTAAGACTCCGTGCGGCGGGGACAACAGACTGACAGAGACAACGGCAGAGCGCGTGTCCTCTAAGGGAGAGAGGACACGTGCCTCATAGCAGTGGCTGAGATCATTTGTCCGGGCTAGTTCATAACCAATTGTGACAAAAACAAAAAAAATATTTCAATACATACAGTTTTAACATAACAAAAACCACTCAAAGACACCATGCCTACTTTACATAAGGAAACTTCCAAAACTTTTTATGGTTTCCTAACAACATTCCCCACTCCAAATCCAAACCCAAGCACTTTCCTTCTCCAATTATCAGTAACAGCGACTATCAGGAAATATGAAATGACTCTTTCAATGGTATTATTTCATTTGGCAGGGAGGAGGGGGGGAATAGCAACAGCATCTGTCTACTTCTGACTGCTCAGAGCGTACAAATACAATAAGCCAAACCAGTTACCTCTTCTCCGGGGTAAATGCTGTGTCTGATTCCTGTGCGCCTGGCTTTCGCACTGCACTTGCAGAGCGGTCCGTCATTCATCTGTCAGAAACAGAAGGGGATGCGTTTTTACTGGGGGGCAAGTCCACGCCATGCTCCACAATGCTTCGGAAACTGTGTGGTTTTTAGTGTCACGAGTACTGAAGCTCTGAAGATGCTGTCGCCATTAGAAGATTAGACGGATGTCCCCACACCAGTAAAGCTACCAACTGTCCACACTGTCCAATAAAAGGAAGCGGTGTGAGCCCGTCGGATTCCCAGGCTGCTTGTGCAGCCGAGCAGGAGAGATCGGTGTCGGCGCACTTCTGCCCCCACCCTCTCCCACCACTTTCCAGTATGTTCCTCCTATTTCTCACTTCGGGAAAAATTATGCTTTCCCAAAAGAAATGCGTACTTTCATATACTGAATGAATCCATTCAATGCTGTGAAAGTAACCAACAGATTAAATGTTTTCAAAAGAGACACCTAAAGGTATCTGAAGCAGAAAGAAGAAAATGCCTACTAGAACCAGAAACACTTTCAACACTAATCAGGGAAGCCAGCGTCTGGTTCTTGACCCGAATTCATTGCACACTCCACCCACATGATTCCATGACTGAGTAATTCCTCAATGCCGCTTGGGTGGAAAGATGACTGCTAAGTGTGGCATGGGGCAGGTCGTGGAGGGGAATCTTAAATAGCTCAGGGTCCATGTACTCAAGGAATATTTATTCTAGGTAGGAGAAATAACATACACCTAACATGCTTGGTGATTTTACAGAAAATGGAAAAATGTCAGTCCAAATGAAGATACTCCTGGCTTCAAAGAGATGAAATATCTGAACGGCCAAACAGGACAGGAAAAGAAGGCGACTATTCTCCATGAGACGCCAGCAGGAGGAAAGAACGGGAAGGAAGAAACCCTACGTTACGAGCTCCAGGGACACCAGAGCCATCTATGTGGAGTGCACCTGAATGTGAGCTAGAAGACCACACAGGCAGAGCTGTGGCCAAAATCTTCAAGGGCCTTAAAAGCCAGTTTCATGACCTTATTCAACATAAAGGCCATATGGAATCGAAAAGGAGATAGGAGCATCAGTTTGGAGAAAGAAAGTGAAATTCCATTTCTCACTTTCTTTGTATTAACAAAAATATACATGTTATATATATATATATATATACACACACACACACACACACACACACACATACACACACACACACCTATAACATAACATATATTTACACAAACACACACATTTCTTTAAAGTTCTAGAGATGGGTAACTCATTGTGTCCAATGAAAGTATCTCAATAAAACTTTGAAAAGAAATATTAAGATGAAAAACTATAACTTTCTTTATCCTTTTGGTAAATCTAAAGCTGCAGGTTGTACAGCGGAAAAATAACATTGCTACCTTAAAAAAAAATACCAGTTTACGATACTATCCAAAATAACAGGTGGCAAACGGAGACATGACAGGGTCCCTGCGAAAGCGACAGCACACTCCTCATGATGGTCAGGACTCGGGACGAACAATGTGGAAACATCACCCCGCTCACTGACTTCCAGGCGGGCAGACAGGCATCCTCCACACCCGCCTGTGACCAGGGTCTGGGCCCTCGCGCAGACCAGCCCTTTACTGGGCCCAGCTGCCCCGAGGACACCAGACATAGTGAAACACAGCGGTGGGGCCACACAGAATGCTCAGACAGGACTGAGGGCCCACAGAGACCAAGGGACGGGCAGAACAGTCCGTGACAGAACCCGCGCCGAGGGAGCGGGGAGTGAGCACGGATGGACACAAGACGGACGGGAACGCTCCAATCAGATTGTGATGGTGATTGTACAGTCCTGTACGTGTTCTAAAAACACTGAGCTGTACACTTTAACAGTTACTGTATAAACTATATATGGTATGTGAATTAAAACTCACTAAAGCTGTTTAAAAGATCATATACATGATTAAAATATCAAAGTAAGTTTCAAAATGCATTGATATTTGCAAACATTTCTGCTCATGTCAAAGGAGCAGAAGGGGCCACAAGCACATTTCTGTCAGGCATTGACTGACTAATGCTACTGAGGAGAAAACCCAGAGAGCCGCCATCTCACGAGAGCCAGAGGAGAGCATTCAAATTAGTGCGGGGCGGTGTAAGTTTACTTGCAAAATATAAATTCTAAGCTATCTTTTTATAGGAACATGTTTGATTGTGATTAATAACTTCATGTGCATTAGACACTATTTTTGTTTATTTTGTACATTTGTAAAATACCAATCTCTTATAAAGATACTATTTTGTATTATGTAGTGCTTCATAACCAAACAGTAAGGAGAAATAAAAACATGTCCAGCTATGACATCATTAGCTCAAACACGCCTAACAAGGAAGAGAACTTACATGGAACTGTGACTGTTACCAACTGAGAAACAGGAAGTCTTCCAGGACTGAAGACACTGTTTATCACATTGCTACAAGACACCTTCCAGACGAAGTATTTTAAAAAGACCCATGAGTCCTCTCGCCCTCACCCTGCCATCTGTCTCTTTCCGCTGGCTGCGCATGTAATGAGGCGGCGCCATTACCCAGTTCCCTAGCACAGGATTTACCGGCGTCGTCAAAGGTGATTCAAGGGGCAGTTGCCCCGGTGCCGACGCTCTGGAGCTGAGCTCTGAGGCTGAGAAGAAATGGGCTCTGAAGAATGACGCACAGCCCTGAGAGCAGAACTCGGGGCCAGCGCCAGCCGACAGCACCCCTGAGCCTGGAAGCAGGCAGGCGACGTGTGGGCTAGCAGCCGTCGCAGCAAGGACACAGAACACACACGCACCTGGCCCGGGTCATTGTACCAGAGCTCGTCGTGCAGTCGGTCAGGATGGGCCTTCTTGCGTTTGATTTCTGCAATGACGTCGAAAACCTCCGAGTCTGAGCTGCTCGAACAGGTGCTGTCCTCATCGGACTCACACTCGGATTCGCTGGAACTTTCTGACAGAGGTGAGGGAAAGACGTGAATTCAGAGAGGTTGAAGAAATTCGCAAGATGTTGACATGCAGCGACTTCCAAATGACCCACACCTCTTCACGGAAGGGCAATTGTTTATTTTCTCAGCAAATGTTTGACTGCCTGCTCTGCCCCAAGCACTCTGCCCCACGATACCATGACAAACAATGTGGCCCATAACACTAAGTCATGACCTAGCAGGCAAAGCAAACAAAGATTTTTGGAGAAAGACTTAATGACGATGTCAGAGAAAATGCAAACCACAGTAGTACTGGGTTTCATGTTTTAAAAGGTGCAGCAAAGAGCAAGTCCCCCCCGCCCCCCCGCCCCCCCCCCACTCTGCATCTAGAAAGGTCTCCATTGAGTTCCTGGCCAGGGTGCACAGGAGCCGGGCAGGGCGGCGGTGGGCAGCTCGGGAGGAGAAGGGGGAGGAGAAGGTGAGAGGAGGGGAACCCAGAGCACTGGAGGCCAGGCGGTAGGGGCTGAAGGGTGGTAACCGCCCGACTCAGTTTAAATTTCTTCTCTCAATAGCAGCGATAAAAGACTTTCATTGGAAATCTTTTTTTCCAACTTGGAAGTAACCAGATAAAAACATACCAAGAATGATGCTAAGGGAAGTGAGCCAGCCCAAAAAGACAGACGCCGTGTGACTGCGTGGACACACGGCACCTGGCGAGGTCAGGCTCACAGGGACAGAGAGCACGACTGTGAGTGCCAGGCACTGGCGGGAAGGGGCGGGGGAAGGGAAGGGTGGGGATTGCTGTTCCATCGGAACAGAGTTTCAGGTTAGCCGGACAAAGAGAGTCTGGAGATTATACAACAATGTGAATGTACTTAACGCTACTGAACTGTAAACCTAAAAATGATTTGGTGTCATGTGTATTTTAAACCAATTTAAAAAAAAACAGACCTAGAACTTAGATTAATCCTACAAGAGATAAATGCAGTATAGCACAGTGACAAAACTCGACACTTACACAGCTGTATTTTCGAGTGTACTGTATGGGACAAATGCCACTGTCTCCCTCTGTTACAGATGACAAAAGTGAGGCACAGAGAGAGTAAATCACTTGCTCAGGGTCATATTTCAAGTGGAGGAGCAGGGATTCAAACCCAAGCCCGCCACGGATACTGCCTCTCAGTGTAAAACACACAGTGAAGGCGGGCAGAGGAGAGCCGCGACACACAAAGGAACACGTGTAAGGAGTGTGTCATCTCTACATGGCGCTCTGCTAGGGGCCAAGGACACAGAGTGGTGAACAGCAGTGTCCATCCTCAAAGAGCTCAGCATCTACTTAAAACCTCAGACACATGAAAAATAGGAGGAAGTTACAGAAACTGTCTCTGTGAGCAACAGAAACTTCCACACAGAGCTGCACTCCCTCGTCAGCCCAGGGGCACCCTGACAGTGGCCGCCTGCCCATCAGAGGCACGAGGAACGGGGAACAGGACCCACTTTTGGTGGGAAGCTGCACTACAGTCCCTCTGACTCTGTGACTGGACAACTCTACAAGAGACACAATTGCTGGTCAGTGTGCCTCGCAAACAAGATTTCCTATGTATTTTGCCAAACATGAATAAGAACAAATTACTATTGAAAAGAAGAATGTTCCATTGGTGTATATTTTGCAGACCATAATTAAGGAAAAGAAAATGAAAAAGGAAATTTCAACTTGGGACTCCCAAGGGCACATCCCAATATGCCCTTATCCCAGGACTAAGCAATAATAAAAGCACAGAGTCTTGGTCTAGTAACTTCGGACTCACCTAAATCTTCATCCAGCTTCGTCTTGGGCGGCTCCCATGGCGGTCTAGCGGCTTTGGCCTTCTCTTGCCGGCTCCCCAACTCTTCCTCGAACTTGTCATATAGGTCACGGAGCCTACTGGTGCCAACTACAGTAGAATCTCCCTTTGAAAAGTAAAGGGTCAGGATTAGAAATTACGTTAAAAATAGTCTTTCCAAAGACACATAAGACCTCAGAAGTAATCAAAGATTTGTAACAGCAAGGGCCCATTTTCAACCCTTGATTTAACAAACGCATAAAAACAAAATGCTCAATGCTGGTAATTACACTCTAAATCAAACACGAATCTATGCCTTCCTCAGAAAGGTGCACTTCACCAACATTCAAAAACATTAAAACTGTGTGTCTCTGGCCTTTCTGGTATGACAAACAACAGTCGGGACCCACTGAGAATTCATGACACCTGATGAGCTCCTGGAAAACGCACACGCCCCACGACTGAAAGGCTCCAGCAGTCCATCTTCCCCATTGACCCAGCGATCAAAGGGAAATAACCCACATGTCCCTACACACACACACCTCCCATAAACACTGGGGCACACACACTCACACACACACACACACACTCCACAAACCACAAACGTAGGGCTCTGCAATGTGCTCCTACTCTCTTCCCAGGCTGAAAATCATCTTGAATGTCCACACTCTTTGGCATAAGAACATTAAACCATGAAGTGTGCAGTACAGCCCTAGGGGACCATGGTCCCCCTCAGCCCCACCTCTCCACTGCACCGGCGGTGCTGGGACCACACTGGCCTTCCTACCCCTCACTGCCCCCGACAACTAAACGCAAAGCCCAGGGCTGGGCTGCGGGGGCGCCAGCCTTCCCTCTACGTTGGAATTGGAACACATCCATAAAAATTAGGAAAAAATAAAAGTTCTGGAGCCTCACTGTCTTCAACTTTGTTGTTTTGTTTTAAGAACAACACCTTTGGCAGCCATTGTCCTCCTCTTCCTTGCTAATAGGACCGTGATGCTCTTAGATGTGGGCAGAGAACTCCTGACCTCAGGGTAGGTGAGCTGAGCCACACTCTCCCCACCCCCAGCAGCCGCCCATTCTAGTCCCCAGAAACAGGACATGTCATCTTACACGGCCGAAAAGGGTTTGCATGTGTGATCAATGTTACAAAATTTAAGACGGGGAAATTATTCTGGATTATCTGGGTAGGCCCAATACACAACGAGCCTCTCATGGCTGAGAACCTTCCCAAAGGGAGTCAGAGGTGCAAGAGAAGAGGAGGCAGGGATGCTCAAAGCACAAGGAGAACTCCACCCCCACTGCTGGTTTGGGAGATGAAGGAAGGGGTCCCCAGATGTCCATGGCTTCTAGAAGCTGGAAACAGCCCTCACCTGCCAGCCCGCAAGGGAACACGCACTTCAAACCTACAGCCACAAGAATATGAACTCTGTCACAACACCACAACATGAATGAGCAAGAAAACAGATTCTCTCCCGAAAGGAACACAGCCCTGATGACACCTTAACGGAGCTGATGAGACCCAAGAGTGACTTCTGACCTCCACCACTGTGAGGTAATAAATGTGTGTGGTTTTAAGCCACGGTTTGTGGAAATCTGTTACGGCAGCCATGGAAGATGAACCCCTGAGGAAGAGAGAAGACACCGTTCCGGAGAAGGGATGAAAGAAAGACCTGTGGGAGCTCGGGGCCAATTTCTAGAGGAAGGCCCTGCCCAACAGTGCCCTCTGCACCCTGCGTCCGGTGTGTCCGAACGTGACGCCTGGGGCTGCGGTGGTCATCCTGCAACCACGGTGGGTGCTCCAGGGACAGCAGAGGCCAAACCGGAGCCCTGTCTCCACTGACCATGAAACAAGCATGTGCCACCACCTCCCTCCGGACATCTTGCTGAGAAAAACAAACTGGGCTCCCTGAAGTCATGACTAGTTGAAGGTTGTTACAGTCATGCACAATGACGGACAGCCCTCCGGAGAAACACAGCATTACAAAACTTTGCTCTGTGTGAACATTGTCATGCGCACTTGCACAAACCTGGACAGCACAGCCTATCACCCGCCCCAGCTACGTGGGAGAGCCCGCTGCTCCTGGGCAACAGGCCCATGCACCATGCCATCTACTGAACGATGCAGCACTTAGTCAGGCACGAGATGATGACGCACTAGAGACACAGGAGGCGGTTGCCAGTGTGAGCCACTCGCTGTTGCGCAGCACTTTTTCATACGAAGAGAAAGGATGTACTCTGGAATAATAATAAAGTGTATGGTGTTGTAGACACACAAACTATAACATGGCCTTTATTACCACCACCAAGCATCATCTGCTGTACGTAATTGTGGGGCGACCCCTTGACACAACTGGCACCACCACAAACACGTGAGTGATGCGTGGTGCTGTGGCAACGCAATGGCTACAAAATCAATAGATGACAAGGTCTACACCTCCGTACGGGACCACCGTCATCCTGTGGCCCGTCACTGACCAGAACGCCGTTATGTGGTGCATGACTGTTTACAGCAACGTTCCTCAGTGACAAATACTTCCCTCCCCGGGATGCTCCAAGGACTGAATCAGATAATATGAGAAGCATGGAGTAAAGTCCCGGCACTGTGAAAGTGCTCAGTATGTGAGCTCTCCCTTCCCTGTATCGCGTGAGCGATGACTTAAAACCCTGCTCTAATTTATCAGGTAAAATATCACCCCACCATGAGAGAATTCTCAAACCCTTTTTTCCAAAGACAAGGGAGTCCCCGTAAGTAAGGGGTCCCAGACAAAGCCACTTCCACAGAATTCCAACCAACAGCATGCTCTCTCCTCTGACCCCACGCACTGAATCTAAGGTCGGCCACCTCCCAGGTCCTGAGTCTGCAGATATTCATCCCTTTACTCTTCCACTTAGTCAACGAACATTACTGCGTGTCTGTCCTCCATGGATAAACAATGGGATGAAGGCATAACACCTTCAGAAGAGAGAGAAAGGGAGCGTGACAGAAACCAAGGGGAGATGGAAGAAGGGAAAAGGGAAGCGAGCACACAGAAGAGGCCGTGGAGCCCCCCACGGCAGCGCGGTGTGGTGGCCAAGGGTCGCCAAGCCTCGCACAGCATGCACACAGCATCTCTCAGGAGCCCGTGAAGAGTGACCACATCTGCCATTCCACAGGCCAGCCAACAGGCACGGGAAATTTCCCATGGTTACATCCGGTCAACCACATACTCATACACACGCGTGCATACACACGCGTGCACACACACGCCACAAACTGCATGGAGCAGCTCTACGAGAGAGAAGCCCCAGCATTGAGTCAAGCAGTGCCACAGAAAATGCAGAAGGTTTTCACATGGGTGGGAGCCCCCCCCCCCAGGAGACACTGGCCATGTCCGCAGACAGCTCTGGATGTCACCACCTGGCAGGGGCTCTGCCAGCATCGAGTGCAGAGCCAATGGGCCCCGTGTGCCTGCAGGGCGGGCCCCACCACAGAGAGTCACCAGCACAGCACACCAAGGGCGACAGAGCTCGGAAACCGGGCCGAGGCGCCTCCCCTGCGGACCTACCACCTGATCCATGGGGTCGCTGGAGTAGTAGTTCTCCGAGTGAGTGCAGCGGACCCACACGGGCTTCAGCAGCTCCTCCTCCTCCTCCTCGTTTCGGTCAGGCAGCGCCTCCTCCAGCTCCTTCTCCTTGATGGAGGTGTAGCTCTTCTCCTTGCCGGAGCCCTGGCTGTCACTCCACCTGTCTTTGTCTTCCTCCCAGCGAGCTCTCTTCTTCTCCCTGCTCGGGGAGCGACTTCAGAAGGGGGCGAAGGAGGCTAATTATTAAAGAAGTTCTTTTCTCGAAAAACTATTCTAGTTCACCTGTTTCGTTCACTTTTCACCTAAAATAAAAATGCCGTGCCAAACCACATTTCCTTTCGTTAGACCAGCGAATCCTGAATACCAGTCTGGGGGCATCAGAATCACCTGAAGTACTTCTTTAAAAATACAAATTCCCAGGCCCTACCCCAGATCTACTTACTGATTCACAGTCTCCGGGGGTGGGGCCCAAGAATCTGTATTTTTAATAATCTCCCCAGGTAATTCTGGTGTGCATCCAGCAGGTTCAGGAACAACTGGCAAACCGTAACTCCTAGAAGAGAAAGATACTGGGAAAATGCCTGGAAATCTCTATGTACAGACAGTTCCACGAGGAGAACACTAGTTTTGAGTCCTGTGTATCCTGCTCTTCCAGGAAAAAAAAAGATTTCACAAAACACGGTCTCAGCTTGGACATAAATTTAGTCTGAGGACCGTAACCTGAAAGTGAGCCAGTCACATCACCCCTGACCATCTCTCTGGAGCCCCACACTCGGGCGTCACTCCTGCTTCGTGAACCACCACTTCACCTAAGTCTGATCCCCACAGACACTGGTGTTAACTGGGTTAAAAAGGTTAAAAGCAACTCCGTCGCCTTGAATTTCTGAGGTTTGAAATTTGCCAAGGCCCTTCCTATGGATGTGCTTGGAGGGAAAACCTACAGGGTAGATTTTAACTAATTTAAGCCCAAGAAATCTGGGTGGGACCATAGAGACCTTGAGAATCCAGCCCAGGAGAGTGCCTGCTCTCCTGGAGTTATGCTGGCAGCCTCAGCAGCTCCACTGACACCACTATGGTTATCCAAGAGAGGTGGCGTCTGGATCGGAGTCACAAGTTAGCTCTTTCCACCAACCCTACCACTAAGTTCCAGTTTTATGACAGGGAAGGTGTAAGTGCATAGTGTGTGTGTGCATCGAGGGAAAGAATGGGTGATTAGAAAGGTTATATATATATATATATTGACATTATTTCTAAATATTACAATGTGCATCCTTGTTACCAGAAGAAAAAATCACTGCGAAGTAAAATGTATATACATTCACTGTAGGAAAAAAATTAAGCATTGACAAAATTAACATAAAAATCCCCCATGCCACCACAAACAGGTAAGCACTGTATGTCACAAACGCGTTAGAACATGGAGATGCAGGAACACACATGAACATACACAAGCTTTAACCAAGAACACCCTGCAGCCTGTCCTCACTCAGGGTACATGAGGAACACCTTTCTTCTTCAGTGCACCCGTATCTGGGCCCTTTCATAAACACGCATTGACCTTTCACACGTACGCCATCGTCTGACAAATCTGATCAAATGGAAGTTGTCACCACTTTTTTACCATTATAAGCGATGCTACCATGAACCCAACTTGTGTTCTTTGCACACCTGTCAGATTCTTTCGCACAAAGGGCGTGCAAGTGCTTCTTCTCAAGGCCTCTCTACATGTGGGCAGTGCCAGGTCAGACCCCCACCAAAACCTTGTCGGGTTCCCATCTCCACACGCCCTGTCCACGTGACTCTCCTTCAGCCTCGCCGAGAAAAGTATCTAATTAAAGTTAACGTGCTCGTTTTTACCACCACTGGAACTACACACGTCACAGTCACTTCTTCTATGAACTCCCCAGGCATTTGGTGTGTCAGCATTTCTGAAATGAGGATCGTGGTCCTTTTTATTGATTGAAAGACTTTTTTTATTAAGACAATCACCCTTCTTCTGTCATATGTAATGTAACCTTTTTCAGCTTTGTTTTCCATTTAAATTCTATCTGCTTATTGGGACATATAACTTTTATATGGCAAAATCTAGATATTTTTAAATGCATGTTTCCTCCTTAGTAACATTATGCTTACAATCCTTCCCATGTAAAGGTCAAATAAATATTTTATATTTTCTTCAGTTACTTATAACACTATATTTTTCTCCTTCTCCCTCCAAGACCGAAGGCAGAAATTTCTGGTTTTGCTTCCAAATGGCTCGCCGATTGCCCCCACACCATTTCTCCTCTGATCTGAGAAAACAACTCGACAGCAGATGGGGAGGGTCACATGTCCTTACTGTGGCTCAGTATCTGCTTCGCGGATCTATTTATACCCACGTCAAGTTTTCATACTTCTTATGTGTTTATGGAACATTTCAAAACTCCTAAGGCTACACTTTCATTTTTCTTCCTTTTTCTCACTTCTATTCCAAATAGTTTGACCCGAGAAGTTCTGAAACCTGCACTTCAACTGGCTGCACTGCAGTCACAGACGATCTTGAAGAAAGCTGGTGTTCGCCCGACACTGCCACCCACCACCACCATGGGACGGTGGCGCACCCTCCACCATCCACATCACCTTCTTTGTCATCAGCGACATTTGTGTTTTCTTCCCATGGATCTGTATAGTTTTTAAGTCTTATTAAGACATGTAATTTTAATTAATATAAATTTTCTATAGTGAACCTACATTTTCCTTCATTACATTTTCTAAGTAGGTAATCCTATTTAGGAAGGCTATTAATTCTAGTGGTTTGTTTGATAACTGTCAACTTCAGTGAGTCAATTCTCACTGTTTCTTAGCTGACCCACTTGGATTTTTCTGATAGCACCATTAGCTCATAGCAGCAACTGAGCTCCCAGTAGAGGGATTCGGTTTGTTTTCGGTGCTATGAGCCGGACGCTCTGCTAAGCACCTTCCTGACACTCGCATGCACTCCTTACAAGCATGTTCTGTGGCAGATGTGAGCATCCCCTACCGAGGGAACAGAATTAGAAATTATGTCACTCGTCCAACAACGCAAAGCTAGTAAGTGGGAGATGCTAATGCGGTTGACACAGACACATTGACATGTACTGAAAATCTCCCCAAGTGTTTATTTTCACCAAGAAACTCAGGCAGAAGGCGGCCTCACCCCTCCTTCAGGTGGGCACCCTGAAAGACGGACGCCCAGGGCCCACGGCCAAGCACGTCAGCCAGCGTTCTTGTCTCGCTGCACTTCAAGAGGAGCCTGCCAAAACGGGGCAGCTCTTCTCGAGTGTCTCAGGCACCCCAAATTCCAACATCCAAACTTGAGGCTGTTTAACCACACGCTGTATTAGAAACTGTGATAACCTGTCCTCCTTCACCATGCTCACATCTCCCCTTCAACTGGACTGCACTCACAGAGCCCAGGTGGCCTTCTCCACCGGCTACCGGGCACCGGACGAGGAACCACCAGACCGAAGAGACTTCCAACACTCCACATTAAAAACCACCGACCCCCAGTGGGTCCTCAGTGGCCTCCGCCAACACAGCAACTTGGCTTCTTTCCATCTGTACGTCCCCCTTTGCCTCCTCCTCAGCGAGTCCTTTCTCTCTGGACAAACTCTCCCCGGTTCATCTCACCTAATCACGACGTCCAGTTCTGCTATCTGGAATTTCATCTGAATTTTACACCTGTGTGTCCAATGTGCTACCACACAATTCCACCTGGCTGTCTCACCGAGTCACACCTCCACATGCCCCAGACTGAACTCATCCTCTGGCCTTTCCCAGTGCAAGGGGACCACCAGGTCTCAGGGAGCGACTGCTGTGTCTCCTTCCTTCATGACCCATCACCAAGACCTGCTGACTCTGTCTCAAGTACGTCTCCATCACCTCCACCACTCCCGTTACTGCCGCCATTGCCCCAGTCTAGGCACAATCACTCCTTTCTAAATTACTGCAAATGCTTTCTAAACTCATTTCCTCCAGCCTGGACCTTCACAGAGCATTCCTCCGCACATGCTCCTTTCTCTTCCTCTCCCACCCTCCTTCCCTAATGCATCCCCGAACTGTGCCACTCTAGGTATCAGTAAAATGTCCATTTATCCACAACTCTCCCAGCTGCCTTTTTCACTGCTGTGTTCCCAGAGCAACATGTAATTGCTCCAGCAAAAGCACTTCTCGTAGCACTTAACTTTCTTATGCCTGTAAAGTGGGGGCTGTTGTTAACAACTGTATCTCCTGCACCAGCACAATACCTGGGACACGCTTATTGCGATGTAATGTATTTCATTTGCTTGCTGATCAAGTTACACGATGTCAGGGACAGAGATAAGCAATGGAGCCTCGCCTTTTTCCTGACTTGTACGGGAAGGCCTGTAAGGTTCCTACAGTCAACTTGGTTATTCTGAGATGGTGACAACCATGTTCACCATGAGACGATGTTCTCCATCACGTTGAAGAAGTCTGCTTATATTCTTAGTTTACTGAAGTTCTGACTCATAAATCGATGGTTTTATATGAAATGTCTAATGGGCAGGAACTGAGAAAATTCTATCAATTCTGACACAAAAAATTAGTTATAGATTTCTTTTTTTTAAGATTTTATTTATTTATTTTTAGAGAGGGAAGGGAGGGAGAAAGAGAGAGAGAGAGAGAGAGAGAAACATCAATGTGCAGTTGCTGGGGGCCATGGTCTGCAACCCAGGCATGTGCCCTGACTGGGAATAGAACCTGCAATGCTTCGGTTCGCAGCCCACGCTCAATCCACTGAGCCACACCAGCCAGGGCTATAGATTTCTTAATACTAACCTATCTATCCATGCAAACTCAGAATAAATTATTATTTTAACATAATAACTTTCTCCTCTACTAATCATATTTTCATATCCATATTCAGGAGAGAGACTATTTTTTAGTCTTCTTTCATTGCTCAGGTTTTGCCCCTGGGTTTTCCTGATACTGCAGCACAAGCTGAGCTTCCCCTCCATCTTTCCCAGTGTTCTAGAACAGTTTAAAACTTTTTAGGAGATGGTACATATCCAGCTTCTTCCATTTTTTCCATGGTTATTGGTCTATTAAAATTTTCTACTTCTAATACAAAATCTATAATTTTATTTTCACTTCCAAGTTTCTAAATTTTTTTTAAATTTTTTAAGGTTTCATTATTTTTAAAAAGAGGGAAACGGAGAAAGAGAGGGAGAGAAACATCAATGTGTGGTTGCCTCTCATGTGACCCCCAATGGGGACATGGCCCACAACCCAGGCATGTCCCCTGACTGGGAATCAAACTGGCAACCCTTTGGTTCACAGCCCGCACTCAATCCACTGAGCTACACCAGCCAGGGCCCAAGTTTCTAAATTTCTTAAAGAAAACATCTATGCTTATGCCAATGTGCTGTCAATTTTAAATCTCCTTCATTACTATGATACATTCTTTCTTGTACCTAACGCAATGTTTTTCTTTTCTTGATTTGCCACTTTTTAAGTTGTATGACCTTTCAAAGAAGTCTTGCATCTATTCACAAATATTGTTACCATGCTATAGTTCTGTTTTCTATTTCATTAATCTCTTTTACCTTTAAATCCTTTTTTTTTCTGCTTTCCTTTACCAATTTCTGGAGCCAAACAATCAGGTAATAACAGAGTGTGTGTGTGTGTGTGTGTATTTACCATTTATTTGGCATTCACTTTGGGCCCAGTCCTAGTGTTTTGCATGCATTGTTTCAATGACCCCTTATCACTAAATGTGTTTATAAGTTCCTTATTTTAGACAGATATTGAAGCTTAAAAAGGTTAGATAACTTTATCCAATAACAACATTGAGAGAACTAAGAATTGACCCCAAATACGTCAACTCCAGAACACTGTTCTTAATTACCACTATATAAGACCACAGAATTGATTACACCCTGTAAGTTTTGGTTTATAACAATCTCAGTGTCATCTTTCTAAATATAGTGTGAATATGGTTTTACTTTTTTTCTGAAACAAGTATATTTAAAATCATAATCATAAATTTCCAAGGTTTTTTTTTTTAAAAAAAAACCTTGAATTATTAGCAATTGACGTCAGAAAAAGTGGCCCATGTAATTTCTAATTGCTGGGAATTTATCGAGATTTTCCTTGTTGATAATCAATACATCTTGAAAGTGAAGACTGTTAAAAGCGAGCGGCTGCTGTAGCTTGTCACAGGGCATTCTGGAAGACTCTTAAGTATTCTGAAGACGTGGCTGATACTTTGCATAAGCACAAAATCTGAGTTCAGGGAGATAATCCTATGACTGCTTTCCGTGTGAACTCCTTGCTTACCTTCCAGATCTCTTATACTCTTTTGTGTAGGACCTTTCCAGAGATGGTGATCTTCGGCTGTCCCGGTGCCTGTGTCTCTCCCGTTCCCGCTCTCTTAAAGGAATTAATACACAGAGCTGTTTTCAACAGAAAGACTTAAAAACACCATCTCTCTTCACTGAATTCATCTTCTAACTACATGGGCCTTACCTAAGGATTTTTCAGGTACTATTCCCTATGGGACATTTTTATTCACCCTGCACTTATTAGAGAATAAAGGGGCTTTTCCTTTGCAGAAGTTCACTAACTTAGTCATTTTTTGCTGTTTTCTGTAAAGAACGAAGTCATACCTGATGCTAAGCAACAAAGAGAATTTTATTGTAATCTTCTGTGGAAACCTTCCAACCAGCCCATCTTCGGTTATTTACCCTACAGGGAAAACTTTAAAGTATTCTATTGCCTGTTAATTTCTAGGAAACTCTTAATGTTATCCATGACATAACGGTAAATAAAAGCTTTCGTAGTAAATATTAGAACAAGGCTCTATAAGGAAAGAGTTCTAAACCTCCAGGACATGGGCATGAATTGTAGTTCTAACTATCACTAATTGCCACAAGACTGGAGGTCATTTTACCTGTCAATGCTACTTTCATGGGAAAAGCACTCTAAATGGAGACCCTGACTTTATTTAGTATAAAAGTAGAATGAGGAATTTTAAAACCTCCTAATATTAAACCAGGAAAATTTAATAATAATAATAATAATAACTTCTGAGTTTATTTAATAAGCACAGGGAGACCTGGAACAAAAATCAGAACTCTGGTGTGTCTGAATCAGAACTAAATCTAAGGGAAATAACCACCTGATCTCAGAATGAAAAAAAAAATGCTATATTAGCCTAAGTCCAGCAAGACTATAAAAATGTCTGGACTCAACAATACCCCCCAACCTATAGCCAAACCTATAGAAGAAAGGTAAATACATTGAAATCAGAACTTACAAAACTGACAGAGATTCATCACTGCTTAGATATAAAAAGCAAAAATTGTTTTACACATAAAGATCACCCCTCCCCTCAAGGAAGACTCCTTTAAATAACACACTTTGACACACACGTAAGCCACAGGTGCACACAGCTGTCCACAAGAAAGCAGCTGGAGGCTGGGAGACTACAGAGTTCGTCTGATTCACTTCTAAACCCAGTTTGCTTTTAGGAGGTAAATCCCAACTGGTGAGTAGTACCACATGATAAAGATACAATCCGTAGTGGCAGGACTGCTACAGAGAATAATTAAATTGCCTATATTTTCACATAAAAACTCCAGTTAGTGGCTATTCCTCACTTTTGTTTATTTTTTAACATCTAGGCAATAGAATTTGCACTCAAGAGCAGCTCTGAGTGGGGATGAATTGAAAGACCAAGTTGGACATAAGTGACCTTAGAAACACAATTATGAACAACCCCTTTAAAGCAAGAAAAACAGTGTTTAGGTTACTTTTCCAAAGACTGATCCTTGTTTGCAGGCACTATAACTAAGATCTTCCTCCGGTACCGAATACTAGCTCCCCGACAGCTGAACACTGAACTCCACAGGACAGCCGCGGGGTCCCCGCGCCGTCGCACCACGCGGTGACTGGAAGGGAGGCCCTCCCCGCTCTGCACCAGGCTGCACAGGGCAGGGGTGGGGCGCGGTTCTGTTTCTTTTCCCACCCCCCAGAGTAACCTTCATCGTGCACGGCAACAAAAACTTATATCCAGTTCCTCACAAACCTCCTCTAGAAATAGTCTGCCCTAACGCAATCCTGTAATTATCATTCGACCACATTTTGGAGGGGGAGAAATAGAAGGAAAATGGAATCTGAAAAAGGATAGACTCACTTACCCCAAGAAGCAAGGGGAAAAGTGGCCAGAGGACAGGCTATAGAATTTGCACAGACCACACAATCTAATACACACATGTGTGAAGTTCTGGGTTTCTCCAATACACTTCTAGAAGTTATACTAGGCCTCCACATGCCCCATGCTCCTTTCACAGAAGCAATCCACATAAGACAGGTGACTGGCACCTACCTAAGACCCAAAGGAGCCGATTACAGTGTGGCTATGACACTGAAGCGGACGCAGGGCTAATGGCTCAAGCACAACATCAGAAAAACAACTCCAGCGTAAGTAAAGGCCATTTAGAAAGGGGAGCAGTTGCCTGTGCAGGTCCTTCCTGGCAGCAGAGCGTGGTATTAGGTGACTGGGATTAACAGCAATTCTCCTGGCACTCGATTCCCTCACTTACAGACACCCTCGGTTTACAAAACATTTCAGTTTCTTCAAATAAGCACCTAACTCCCAGGTTAAGCCTGGATGGAAAAATTTGGGATTTTAGAGCAGAGTCCTAATGACTCAGCTCTAACTTAAGCCCCCAAAACAGAAAAACAAATGCAATCTAGAACAGTGAAGTTTGCAGCAAAATGTTCCCCCGGAGACAGCATTAACAACCGCTTTAAAGTCTGAAGCAAACTCTTTCCAGTTTAGATTTGTATCATAAAACTATGAAACACACTATCACAGGCCTCTGCTAACTAGCCCATCACTGAAGAATTAAGGACAAAATTGGCCAGACACAGTGGCTCATGCTGAAAAAACTTTATAAAGATCACGACTCTCGAATCGGTCATCTCCACAGGAAACATGTGTCCTTCCGCCTCCCTCTGGCATCCGGGAGAAGCAACGACACAGTTTCCTTCCACACCTGAGCACTAGACACTCTCCTCGGGGCTAAGCATGGCCATCACCATTCCCGGGCAGAATGTCCAACCAGCATGGAACCGACAGCCAGGAGGGAAACCTGGAGGCCGAGAAGGGACTGTGCAGGAGCCACAGCCGAGCTCTGCAAACCCACACCATGGCGTGAGTGAGCTGGTGGCAGAGCTCGGGCCCTTGCAGCACAGAAGGTCCACAAGACAACGAAGGCCACACCTCAGGGGCGGAAGGAAGAGTGCTGCTGGCTGCCAGCCTGCCGAGCGGACAACCTCACGCCTGCACGGACACGAAGAGTTCGCTGAAGGTGCACATACACGTGAGCCCGGCCATCGCCCTGCATTTCTAGTTCTCCACCGAAACCAATGGTTCTCAGACTCTGGGGGCAAAGACTCACAACTTCTCTTGAAAATTTGACGTAGGATCCCTATTTACTTATAGAAAAACACACATACACAGAAGGTCTTGAATATAACTCCAGAGCATTTCCAGAAGCCCATCTGTGCATCCCAGTTTAAGAACACCTGCTGAAACCTTAGTCTCTTGTGTATATAGATATTTGGTCTTTTGGAAAAAAAAAAAAGAAATGTAATCTGGGGTGGAAAACAGTATTTTTTAAATGCCATTTTCTTCAGTTTGAATTTATTCTAGTGTAACAAAAGTAGGTTAAAGCTACTTTGATTAACTATAATTTTGATAATGTATAACTGCTACTACTTTATTTTACAAGGAAACAGAGCAAGAAGGCAACAATATACAATACACTTCATTTATGCTAAAAATCAGAAAGCAAGTTCTGCTTAACTATTTTGATTCTTAATAATATATGCAGATCATCAATTCCAAAAGAATTCAAATTCTATGTAACTTGATACTGAACGTAAATACATATAAAGCAAAAAAAAATATGTAAGATCTGTTATTGGATCGTCATTAACATGTCAACTGTATTATGCAGAGTAATCAGCTTACATCCACTGAAACGAATCTACATTGATAATTTTGGAATGCTTTTCAAAAGTGGCTTTTTCTGACATCAATTTCTTTACTTGTCAGTTGGCTCGTCCTGTTTCAAACAGCCCAAAAGAAGCGCTCTCTCCTTTTATAAGCCGAAATGCACTGCTGGGCCTTTTTGGTCTGGTTTGCTGACAAAAGGAGGTGGCCTGGGTATGGGCCTCTGCAGTTCACTAAAAAAAACACATGTGCTTTACCTGCTCCGCTCATAGCTCCGGTGGCGAGACGGTGTTCTCCCTCGGTCGTAATCCGACCTGTAGCGGCTGTCGGGTCTCCTCCTGTCCGGGCTGCGGCCTCGCTCCCGCCGATCCAGGGACCGATGCCTCTCGCCACGTCCGTGACTGTGGTCCCGGTGTCTGTGGTCATCATAGTGCTTGAGCCTTTCAGGGGACCTTCTCTCACTGGGAGCCTTCGGGAGTGGGTATGGAGGGAGGTGCCTAAAATGAGGGCTGCTGCTGTTATTGGCGCTGGGCGGGAAAGAGCTGGGGCTGTTCTGGAAGCTGTTATAATTAGGGGGTGGGAAGTTGTGGTGCGAATACCCGGGAGGGTACTGATAAT
>PVIA01013957.1:0-29265 GCA_004024845.1 Tonatia bakeri
CTGATGGTGATTCCAACACAGGATTTTGCAGAGTGTTTTGAACAGTGGAAGAGATACTGCAAGAACTGTGGGAGTTCCCAAGGTGCCTACTTTGAAGGGGACTGAGGCATCATTGTCCTGTGTACAATTTTTCTTGTCTCTTGTATCTTCTTCAATAAATGCCTCTATTTGTCATGTTACATGGCTGGAAACTTTCTGGACATACCTCATATATATTTGCATATAAATGTTTTTGAGTTTTTCAGGTAGATAGAAGAGAAGTTGCTGGGTCATATGGCAACTCAGTTCTCACTTTTTGAGGAACTGCCATACTGCTTTCCCTGGTGGCTGTCCCAGTTTACATTCCCATCATCAGTAAGTGTTCTTTTCTGTCTACAACCTTTCTAACACTTGTTGTTACTCTTCTTATTGATAACAGCCATTCTAACAGGTGTGATGTAGTATCTCATTATAGTTTAGATTTTTATTTCCCTAATAGCTAGTGAAGTTGAGCATCCTTTCATATATGTGTTGGCCATTTGGAGGTCTTCATGGGAGAAGTGTCTGTTCAGGTCATCTTCCCATTTTTAATTAGATTATTTGTTTGGTGTTGACTTTTATGAGTTCTTTATGTATTTTGAATATCATCACCTTGTCAAAAATGTTGCTTACAAATATCTTCTGTCATTTGTTTTTTTAATTTTATTGTTGTTCAAGTACAGTTTTCTGCCTTTTCCCCCCACCCAAACCATCCCTACCTCCCTCCCCTGACTCCACCCCCACTTGGTTTTGTCCATGTGTCCTTTATAGTTGTTCCTGAAAACCCTTCACCCTCCCCCCCACCCATTATTCCTTCCCATATCTCCCCTGGTTACTGTGTGTTTGTTCTTAATTTCAATGTCTCTGATTCTATTTTGCTTGTTTGTTTGTTGTTGTTGATTAGGTTCTACTTAAAGGTGAGATCATATGGTATTTGTCTTTCACAGCCTAACTTACTTCATTTAGCATAATGCCATTTGCTTTGCTCCATTTTTATTTAGTTGATGGTCTTTTTTAACGTTCAGAAGCTTTTTAGCTTGATATAGTCTCATTCATTTATTTTTTGCCTTTACTTCCCTTATCTTTGGGGTCAAATTCATTCCAATGTAATTTTTAAAGAAGTAGAACACAAAATCATATTTGTATTGAACCACAGAAAACCCTGAATAGCCTAAACAATCCTGTGAAAAAAAGAATTAAGCTGGAAATATTACACTCCCTGAATTCAAATTATATTACAGAACCATGATAATCAAAACAGCATGGTATTGGTAGAAAGCCAGGCTCACAGACCACCTGAACAAAATTGATACCCCAGAAGTAAAACCCTGTGAATATGGGCAAATAATTTTAGATAAAGGGGCTAAAACACACAATGGAGAAAAGAAAGCCTCTTCAATAAATGGAGCTGGAAAAATTGGAAAGCCTCATTGCAAAAGAATGAAACTAGGTTAGTTTGTCCCCATGTGCAAAAATTGATTCAAAATTGATTAAAGACCTAAATATAAAATATGAAACTAAAATGACATAGAAGAAAACATTGGTACTACACTTATTGACTTTGATCTTGGAGAAGATTTTATGAATTTGACCCCAAAGGAAAGGGAAGTCTACGCACTTCTGATATTTAGTTTTTCTTTGCCCATTTTACATAATCAGGTATTGGATAGTTTTGTTTGGGTTTGTTTTTTATCTCAGTGAATGATGATGACTTTACAGACATGGACTGACAATTTTTGTTCACTTTACTCTCTAATATTTATATATAAAATTTTATGTAACCAGATCAACAAAGCACTATGTCTATGTGCCATCATCTTGGCTTAGAGATTTTTTTCAACTGTGTATTTTAAAAATTTGCAAAAAGCCCTTATTATAATAAAATTTTATTAAATTAGTTCTTGCTCCATATTTTTAGAACTCATCACAGTTGATTTAGCTTCTGAAGTGTGTAGATAAATTCAATTTCCTGAAGCTTGAATGCCTGAGTGTTTTTATTTACCATCATAAACACTGAAGTCCTGCATTTTGTCAGTTTTATGTAATCACAGGGGAATTATCCCAGTTTTAATGGTCAAAATTATCCCTCCTTCCACAGTAATGTAGCCTGCTGTGTGCCAGCTGCCACCTGGATAAATGTATTGTTAAGAAAAGGGTAATTATCATTAGAAAATAAAACAGCTTTGAAATTCAGCAAAAATCACTGCTATAAGTAGAGCAAATACTTGTTTCAGAATATGATAATTTCAAATATATATATTTATATGTAAATATATAAAATGTGTAATAAAACTTCTAAGTAAATAGAGTTGATTTGAAAATGTACAACAATAACCCATTATTATGACATTTTGAATACATATTTGTGGAATTTATAAAATGGAATAGAAAGTTGAAATTAAAAAGTCCTAGAAATACAAAGTGGTATTCTAATTCTCATATTTTGTGATATTAAATACTTTTAACTAAAACACAACTTTAATTTACAAAAATAAGTGTTTACTTTGATATTGCTTCTATTAATTACTTGAAACAAAATCTATTATAACTAATATCCTTCTATTAAACATGTATCATTATCAATGAAGGAAGGTGTAAAATTTAAAGTAATGAATTTATGATATTAAACAGTACAAATAGTCTAAAATAAGATGAAAACATATACTTGTATTTGACAACAAATGCAATAGTAATAAGTTTTTATATTGAAGAATATGATCATATTCATTAAAATATAATGAGTTATGTTAATATATTTTAAAGCTATTATTTATATATGCATGCTTAACACTCTTCACAAAAAAGTTTGACTCTTTATATTTATATATTGCCCATTATCAAATTAAACCATTACAACATTTTAAGTTCAAATCTTTCATTTCAAAATATCTCAAAGTTTAAGTAAACATTGACAAAGTATCTGGTAGTTTGTTCTAATTCTTATGAGATAATTTTTCTCTGTGTTTTCAAATGTCACTACCCTAATCACAGCTTTAATTTCATCTTTGAGTTTATTTTTTCTTAATGATTTTTTATAAACTCTGTTTTCTTATTTATATACATAATGTATGCTTAAGTGCATAACTATAGCTCCTAAAAGGCAAAATTAAATCCAAAATGAGTTTTGCCTTCCAAAACTCAGGAAAGGCATATGTTAATAAGCATGATATAAAAACAGAATCCTGAACATTTCTAGTTTTCTTTTTATGTTTTAATTATTCATTGTGCCATCTTCTAGGAGAATACTATGCAGCAGAAAGAAAGAAGGAGCTCCTACCCTTCACAAGAACATGGATGGAACTGGAGATCTTTATGCTAAGTGAAATAAGCTAGGCAGTGAAAGACAAATACTGTATGATCTCATCTCTGAAAGGAATCTAATGAACAAAATAGAGCCACAGGCATGGAAACATGGAGCAAACTGAAAGTGGCCAGAGGAGAGGGGAAGGGGGTAGGGGTATAAACAAAGGGAAGGGACTAGACGAAGAACATGTATGAATGACCCACAGACATGGACAACAGGGTGGAAATTGACTGTGGGAATGGGGGGTAGGATAGATGGAGGAGGGCAAAAGGGGAAAAACTGAGACAACTGTACTAGAATAACAATAAAAATTACTTAAAAGGGAAACACTTTCATTAAATGCTAACTTTTCATTCTATTTCACAAGTGTCTACTAAACTCTGAAGATTTTGATTTATACTTCTGCTATTATTTTCAAGTGCTGGTTTATATTCCTTTGGACCAGTGAATAATGACATGAATAAAAACTTTTTCTTCTTTGTTTGCCATAGCTTATCAGTTAAAATTGGTATATAGTTAGTGATTAACTATTTTAAGAGATTGGCTTCTCATTTTGGTCATTTTTATAGCTGATCCATAGTTACAATTAGCATATTGCTTTCCAAGACATAGAGTGGGACTCATTTAGTTTTTTTTTTCCTGGAGTTTTGATCTGTTCTTTCATTTGGGCCATGTTTCTTTGTCTCCTCATTTTGGAAGCCTCCCTGTGTTTGTTCTATATATTAGGTAGAGCTGCTTTGACTTCATGTCTAGGTAATGTTGTGTAATGTAGTAGGTGTCCTGTAGGGTCCAATTGCAGAGCCTCCCCTATCACCCAAGCTGGATACTCAAGATATTCCCTTCATGTGGGCTGAATACACCCTCCTCTTGTAGTTGAGTAGCAGATGGCTGCTACTTGTGCAGGGGTTGGAGATTCCCAGGCGAAGCCAAGCTGTGAATCTAGGCTGGCTGCTGCTAGTCCCAGGCTTGGGGCTCACTGAGGCCAGCTGTTGCTTGTCTGAGAGGATTTACAAAGTTATGAAGCATGAGTCATTCATATGGAAAAGCAGCTTGGGTGGGCCTTTAATTTGGGTGGTGTGGAATCTCTGGGGTTCTCCAAGGCAAGTGAAACAGTGTTAACCAGGTTGATGGAGTCTCAGATATGGCTCCAGCCTGCCAGCTCTGTAGCTCTACAGGGGGAGGGTTCAGAAAAGGGACAATGGTCTCTGCTTGCCCTGATGCTAGACACTTAAGCTACTCCCAGCTTGTCACTGGTGCCCTTTAAGTTGCAACCCCAGTTCTGGAGATCAGAGGGAGTGAGTCTTAGTAGGTCAATCCATGTGTGGGTTCTTTAAGAGGAACTGCTTGGGACTCCAGCAGTTTCTTCCACCAACTCAATCCCCACTGGGTTTTTTTGTAGTTTATTTATTTATTTTTAAAGAGAGAGGTAGGGAGGGAGAAAGAGAGGGGGAGAAACATCAATGAGTGGTTGCCTTTCATGTGCCCCCTACTGGGTACCTGATCCACAACCCAGGCATTTGTGCGGTCTGGGAATCAAACCAGCAACCCTTTTGTTCACAAGCCAGCACTCAATCTACTGATCCACACCAGCCAGGGCCCCACTGGTTTTTGCAGCCAGAAATTGTGGGGACTTACCTTCCTGGTCCTGGACCCCTGGACTGGGGGGCCTGATGTGGGGCTGGGACTCTTCACACCTGAGATATCCCTCCCAAATTTTTACCCACTACACATAGGTGTGGGACCAGCCCATTCTGCTTCTGCGTCCTTCCTACTGGTCTGGATGGATGTAGTTTCTTTAATTGTGTAGTTGTCAGACTTCCATTCAATTTGATTTCTGACTGTTCTAAGTGATAATTGTTCTATACTTTAGTTGTGATTTTGATGATGTGGTTGTGCAAAGAAGCAAGCCATGGCTGCCTACACCACCATCTTGACTACAAGTCCCAGGTTTATTTTCAATATGATGATTTCATTCCCTTTGGATATATATATAAATTACCTTATAATCCAACAATCCTACATACATGTATATACACATATATACACACATAGGATTGTTGGGTTATAAGGCAGTTCTGTTTTTAATTTTTTGAGGAACTTTCTTACTATTTTCCATTTACATTCTCATCAACAATATACAAGGGCTCCATGTACTCCATATCCTTGCTAATATTTATCTTTTGTCTTTCTGAAACAGCCATCCTAAGAGGTGTGAAGTGATATCTCCTTATAGTTTTGATTTTTATTTCCCTGATTTCTAATGCAGTTAAGCACATTTTCCTATACCTGTTGGCCATTTGAATGTTTTCTTTTGGGAAATATCTATTTAAGTCTTTTGAGTTGTATAAGTTCTTTCTGTATATACTTGAATGTGAATATCTTATCAGACACAATGTTTGCAAATATTTTCTCCAGTTCTTTAGGTTGCCTTTTCACTATGCTGGTTGTTTTCTTTGCTGTGCAGAAGCTTTTCAGTTTGAGGTAGTTCCACTTGTTTATTTCTGCTATTTCCTGTGCTTCCAGTGTTGTATCTAAAACATCATTTCAATATCAGGAAGATTTTCCCTATCTTTTCTTATAGTAGTTTCATAGTTTCAGGTCTTACTTTCAAGTCTTTTAATTTATTTTGAGTTGATTTTTGTATATGATATGAGATAAGAGTCAAATTTTATTCTTCTCCATGTGCATAACCCATTTTCTATTTGTTGAAGAGACTACTTCTTTCCTCTTGCGTGTTCTTAGCAAATATATTAATGATCAATTGATGGTAAACATGTGAATTCATGTCTGAGTTTTCTATTCTGTTTCATTGTTTTATGTCTGTTTGTATACCAGTACCCTATTGTTTTGGTTACTATAACATTGTAATATAATTTGAAATCAAGAAGTGTAAAGCCTCCAGCTTTGTTCTTTTGTTCAAGATTGCATTTGCTTTTCAGGGCCGTTTGTGATTCCATATGAATTTTAAGGTTTTAAAAAATTTATATAAAAATATTATTAGAATTTTAATCAGGATAGACTATGTAGATCACATTTAAGTATTACAGAAATTTTACTATATTAAAACTTTTAATCCATGAACACAGAAATCCTTCCATATATGTGTGTCTTTTAAAATTTTATTCATTATTGTTTTATAATTTTCAGTGTACAAGTCTTTCACTTCTTTAAGTAGTTTATTCCTAAGAATATTTTTTGAATTGTTATTTTTTTATCTCTCGCAATCAAGACTGGAATGGTTTTCTTAATTTCTTTTTCAGACAGTTTATTGTTTGTTAACATGTGACTGATTTTTATGTTGTTTTTATATATTGAAAATTTATTGAATTGGTTTATTGGTCTTAACAGTTTTCTCATTGAGTATTTAGGATTTTTATATATGATCATGTCATTAGAAAACAGATAATTTTATGTTTTATTTTTGTATTGGATGTCTTTTCTTTTTCTTGTCTAATTGCTCTGCCTAGTACTTCTAGTACTGCATTGATTGGGAGTGATAAAAGTGGGGATACCTCTCTTGTCTCTCACCTTAGAGGTAAAGTGTTCAATGTTTCACCATAGAGCTTGTTATCTGGGGCTTGCTATATGTAGCTTTTATTATGTTAAAGTATTTTCCTTCTATACCCAATTTATTGAGAGTTTTATCTTGAACAGATGTTGAATTTCATTTGCATCTATTGAGATAATTTTGTTTTTTATTTCATTTTGTTAAAATGGTGTAACATGTTAATCAGTTTGTGTGTTTGTACCATCCTTGCCACCTGATCATTACATATGTGATTTATTGCTTCAGATCTTATGTGTAGGTCTTTGATTAATTTTGAATAAATTATTGTACATGGGGACAAATTGTAGTCTAGTTTTGTTCTTTTGCATGGGGCTGTTTAATTTATCCAGAACCATTTTGAAGATGCTTTCTTTTCTTCATTGTGTGTTTCTAGCTCCTTTTTCTAGAATTACTTGCCCATATGCCTGTGGTCTTATTTTTGCACTATCAATCCTGTTCCATTGGACTGTGTGCCTGGTTTTCTGCCAATACCATGCTGTTTTCACTATCATAGCTCTATAGTATAATTTGAAATCAGGTAGTGAGATATCCCTAGCTTCGTTCTTTTTTCTCAAGATTGCTTTTGGTATTTGGGGTCTTTTGTGGTTCCATACAAATCTGACAATTTTTGTTTTATTTCTTTAAAAAATGACATGGGATTTTGATGAGGATTGCATTAAATCTGTATATGGCTTTGGGTAATATGGCCATTTAACTATGTTGATTCCTCCAATCCATGAATGTAGAATATCTTTCCATTTGATTGTGTCTTTTTCAATCTCTCTTCACAATGCTTTGCAGTTTTTAGTATAGAGGTCCCTCACACCCCTTGTTAAGTTTATTCCTCAATATTTTATTCTTTTGGTTGCAATTGCTAAAGGAACTATTTTTTTAACTTATTTTTCTGAAGTTTCGCTGTTAGTGTATAGAAAAGCAGTGGATATTTTTTACATTGATTTTGTATACTGCAATTTTTCTGTATTTGTTTATTGTTTCTAATACTTTTTTGGTGGAGTCTTTAGGGTTTTCTATAAACAAAATCTTGTCATCTTCAAAAAGTGACACTTTTATTTTTACTTCCCAATTTGGATGCCCTTTATTTCTTTCTCTTACCTGATTGCTCTGGATGAGACATTCAGTACTATGTTAAATAAAAGTGGGGAGAGTGGGCATGCATATCTTGTTCCTGATCTTAGAGGAAAAGCTTTCATTTTTCACCATTGTGTATGGCATTAGCTCAGGGTTTGCCAGGTATGGATTTATTATGTTGTGATATATTCCTTATGTGCACATTTTACTTAGTGTTTTAATCACAAATGAACATTGTATTTTATCAAATGTTTATTTGCATCTAATATAAGATCATATGACTTTATCCTTTGTTTTGTTAATGTAGTGTGTTATATTGATTGATTTGCTTACATTGAACCATTATCGTGCCCCTGGAATGTAACCCGCCTATTGGTGGTGCATTATTTTTAAAATACACTGTTGTATTGTATTTGCTATTATTTTGTGTAGGATCTTTGCATCTGTATTCATCAAAGATATCAATCTGTTGTTTTCTTTTCTAGTGTTATCTTTGTCAGGTTTTTGGTAGGTTATGTGGCCTCATAAAATATGTTAGAAAGTATTGCATCTTCTTCAACTTTTTGGAAGAGTTTGAGATGAATAGGTACCAAACCTTCTTGGAACATTTGCTAGAATTCACTGGTGAAGCCATCTGGTCCTGAACTTTTATTTTTTGAGAGGTTTTTGAAGGTTGTTATAGTTTTCTCACTGTTTATCAGTCTATTTAAATTGTCTATTTCTTTATGATTCAGTCTAGGAAGATTCTATACTTACTCACTTCTCCTAGGTTATTGAATTTGGTAGCATATAGTCTTTCACAGCATTCTAGTATGATCCTTTATATCTCTGTGATGTCTGCGGTTCTGTGGTGACTTCTCTTTCATTTGTGATTTTGTTTACATGAGTCTTTTCTCCTTTTTTCCTTAGTGAATTTAGGCAGGGATTTGTCAATTTTATTAATATTTTCAAGGAACCAACTCTTTGTTGTATTAATTTGTGTCTAGTCATTTTGTTCACTATTTCATTTAATTCTGTTCCATTTTTATTATTTCTTTTCTTCTGCTGACTCTGGATTGCTGTAGTTGTTATTTTTTCTAGTTTGTGTAAGATGTGATGTTAGGTTCTTTACTTTGGAGGTTTCTCTTGTTTCTTGAGTATGGCTTGCAATGATATAAACCTTTTTCTTATTACTGCTTTTGCTGCATCTCAGAAGTTTTGATGTATCATATTGCCATTCTCATTTGTCTCTATCTATCTTTGCTCTCATCTTGTATATCTTCTTTGACCTAAACATTTTTAGTACTAGGGAGCATGTAGTGTTTGTGGGTTACTTTATTTCCTTTTTGCAATTGATTTGTAATTTTAAGGTATTGTGGTAAGAAAATATGCTTGGTGTAGTTTCAATCTTCTTGAATTTGTTGAGACTAGTTTTGTGACCGAACATATGGTATGTCCTTGACAATATTCCATGTGCACTGGAGAAGAACATATAAGCTGGTGTTCTGGGATGAAGGCTGTGTAAATGTCAATTACGTCCATTGGTCTAATGTGTCACTGAAGGTTGATATTTCTTTGTTGATTTTCTGTTTGGATGATCTGTCTATAGCTGTCAATGAAGTATTAAGGTCCCCAACTATTAATGTGTTTGGTCTGTTTCTCCCTTTATTTCTGTTAGTAGTTGGTGTATATATTTTGGTGTTTCCTGATTGGACACATATATATATTAAAAAGTGCCATGTATTCTTGATGTTGTGTCCCCTTTATCATTATAAAATATCCATCTTTGTTTTTCATTACCTTTGTTATCCTTTCTCATCTTAAAATCTATTTTGTCAGATATAAGAATGGCTACACCTGCTTTTCTGTGAATGTTATTTTCCTAAAGAATCATTCTCTACCCTTTCATTTCGTGTCTAAATTTGTCTCTGTGGCTTAAATATGTGTCCTGAAGGGAGCATATGATTGGGCTTTGTTCTAGATCCACTCTGCTACTCTGCCTCTTTATTGGTGAATTCAGTCCATTTACATTTAGGGTGATTATGAAATATGAGAATTTTCTATAGCCATTTTATTCTTTGTTTTTTTTGGTAGCTTTGTGACTCCATTGGTTCCTTTCTTTTTTGTTTCTGGTTTTTTTTTGGGGGGGGTTGGTGGTATTCCATACTTCTTTTTTCTGTTTCCTTTATTTCTCCACTATGTGCCTCAATATTGGGTTGCTTGTTGTGTGTGTGTGTGTGTGTGTGTGTGTGTGCTTCCATTAGATTTATGAAAAAGAATGTTTCATATATGAGCATATAGTAGTCCTTTTTCTTTTCAATGCATCTGATCTCCATACTCCTTTGCAAATCCAGACCTTACTCCCTCCCCTTTTATGTTTTTGTTGTCACAAATTATCCCTGTTTATTGGGTAATTTTGTTGGTGATCTTACTCATAGATTTGTGACCTTTTGTATTTTGTTTCAGGTAGAATAACCCCCTTGAGTATTTCCTGAAGTGGAGGTCATCTGGCAATAAGTTCTCTCAGCCTCTGTATGTCTGTAGAAGTCTATATTTCTCCTTCACATTCAAAGCATAACGTTGCTGGATTTATTATTCTTGGCTGATAATTTCTCTCTTTCAGCAGTTTGAATATTTATTCAACTCTCTTCTGGATTGTATAGATTCTGCTGAGAAGTCTGATGATAACATAATGGGCTTTCCTTTGTAGGTCACTTCTTTCTTTTTCCTGGATGCCTTGAGAATCATTTCATTGTCAATTTTGACAGTTTTAATACTATGTGCCTTGGATAAGGCCTTTTTGGATTGAGGTAACTAATTGATCTGTTTGCTTCTTGGATTCTAGGATCTAGCTCTTTCCTTAGGTTTGGGAAGTTCTCATTCACTATTTATTTGAATAGGCTCTCCACTCCTTTCTCCTTCTCTTGTCCTTATGGTATGTCTATGAATCTCTTTTTTAAGAAAATGATATTACTTTCTTTATTTCTTCTCTTATTATTTACTAACATATATGAACATGACAGATTAATGTATATTCAATTTGTATTTTGCTTCTTAATGAATTATTTAATAACTTTATTAATTTTGTTGGATTTTTTAAGAATTTCTTTTTCTGATGGAATCAGGTAATTAATTAGCTCTTTTTAATTTTTTTTAATCCTCAAGTCTCTCTCTTCTTCCCTACACAAAATTTCTAAATTTCTATTTTCTATATCAGTGATTCTTTCCTCCATTAGGTTTAATCTATTTTCTATGCTCACTGGTTCATTTTTGATCTCTCACTGAATTCCTCATCTTCAAAATTTCCATTTGGTTCTTTTTTAAAGTTTCAGTCTCTTTGGTGAAGTATACATTTTCTCTGTTAAATTGTTTTCTGAGCTTGCTAAATTGCATGTCCATATTTTCTCACATTTCATTGAGCATTTTAGGACTACAATCTTGAATTCTCTTTCATCTATGTCACATATTTCCATGCTTTTATACTTCTTTTCTGGAGATTTTAAATTTTTTCTCTCCTATGTGACTTGCTACCTTGGTCACTCCTGGTATTTGATGGATTTCTTAACTGTCTAGGCATCAGTGTATGGGTGGCCCTTCTTTAGAAGAATACAAAAGGTCTTTCTATTCTTTTCCAGTAGGTGGTGCTAGATCACAAGTGGTTTTTGTTTGTTTGTTTGTTTTTGTTTTTTTCAATCTCTGTGACATGCCAATATTGTCCTGTCATCTCTGGCTGCTGCTTGTGTGGCTGCAGTGCTTGGGATTAGAAGAAATTAGGGGAACCTATCAGCTTGCTTGTTATTTGGCCTTCCTGGTAATGGCAACCTTGGTTGTTTGCAGGTTCTCCCCATTCTCCAACATCATGATTGGTCACAGAGAGCATCCTTCACTCACGGAGAAATGCGATTCTCTAGTGCTACTTCTGGGACTCACAGACACTGTGCTCCACAACCTGACAGCAAGGGCTGTTCAAATTGTTGAAATTTAAAGGGAGAGACCAAGGAGATCTGTCAGGCCACCATTCCTCTGAGGTCACCAAGCTGCTCATTTCTTAATTGAATTGCTTGTATTTTTAAAATATATTTTATTGATTATGCCATTAAAGTTGTCCCTTTTTTCCTCCCCTTTATCCCCCTCTGCCCTGCACCTCCCTCTCACCAGCATTCCCTCCCCTTAGTTTACATCCATGGGTTGTACATATAAGTTCTTTGGCTTCTACAGTTCCTATACTATTTTTAACTCCCTCCTGTCTACTTTCTACCTACCATTTATGCTTCTAATTCCCTGTAATTTTCCTCTATTCTTCCCCTCCCCCTCCCCACTAATAACCCTCCATATGATCTCTATTTCTGTGATCATGTTCCTGTTCTAGTTGTATGCTTTGTTTGTTTTTTTTGTTGTTATTTTTAGGTTCAATTGTTGTTAGTTGTGAGTTTGTTGTCATTTTACTGTTCAAATTGTTTATCTTCTTCTTTTTCTTAGATAAGTCCCTTTAATATTTCATATGATTAGGGCTTGGTGATGATGAACTCCTTTAACTTGACCTTACCTGGGAAGAACTTTATCTGTCTTTCCATCCTAAATGATAGCTTTGCTGGATAGAGTAATCTTGAATGTAAGTTCTTGCCTTTCATGACTTTGAATACTTCTTTCTAGCCCCTTCTTGCATGTAAGGTTCCTTTTGAGAAATCAGCTGATAGTCTTATGGGTACTCCTTTGTAGGTAACTCTCTCCTTTCCTCTTGCTGCTTTTAAGATTCTCTCTTTATCTTTCATCTTGGGTAACTTAATGACAATGTGCCTTGGTGTGTTCCTCCTTGGGTCCAATTCTTTGGGACTCTCTGGACTTCCTGAATGTCCTGGAAGTCTATTTCCTTTGTTGGATTGGGGAAGTTTTCCTTCATTATTTGTTCAAATAAGTTTTCACTTTCTTCCTCTTCTCCTTCTGGCACCCCTATGATTCAGATGCTGGAATGTTTAAAGTTGTCCCAGAGGTTCCTAAGCCTCTCCTCATTTTTTGAATTCTTGTTTCTTCATTCTGTTCTGGGTAGATGTTTATTTCTTCCTTTTGTTCCACTGTTGATTTGAGTCCTGGTTTCCTTCCCTTGACTGTTGGTTCCCTGTACATTTTCCTTTATTTCATTTTTCATAGCCTTTACTTTTTCTTCTATTTTGTGACCACACTCAACCATTTCTGTGAGTATCCTGATTACCAGTGTTTGGAACTGTGCATCTGTAGCTTGGCTATCTCTCCATCACTTAGTTCTGTTTTTGGAGTTTTGATCTGTTTTTTCATTTGGGACAATTTTTTTTTTCTCGTTGTGCCTGTTATGTTGTAAAGGGCAGAGCCTTAGGTTATTTGTCAGGGGAGGGCAACCCACTTCACTGAGTTGTGGTGTTTTCTGTGAGGGAGTAGTCTGAGAGGGAACAATGCCACTTGTTCGGATCTCAGCTGGCTTTCAGTCACTTCCCCCACTACTCACAAGCAAATTGGGCCCTTCTGGTGCTGATTCCCAGGTGGGTGGGTTTATGTACATTCTAGGACCCTGTGGGTCTCTCCAATGGACTCTCCTGTGAGGCGGGGATTTTCTCCCACCACTGCCACAAAACCCACAGGTTTTTACAGAGAGATGTTTGGAGAGATGTCCCTGGGTTGCAGAGACTGTCTCACTCCCCAGTTGTTCCTCCCAGTTTTTCCACATGCAAATGTCGGACCTCCTGGTCCACCACCTGCTGCCTTGCTGACCCTCTCCTCCACCCCAGCTCTCTGTCTCTATCCCTCCTACCGGTCTGAATGAATGATTCTTCTTTAACTCCTTGGTTGTCAGACTTCCATACAGTTTGATTTTCTGTAAGTTCTAGTAAGCTTTTGTATTTAAATTTGTTATTGTCTGTCTTTGGTTGCATGAGGAGGCAAAGTGTATCTACCTATGCCTCCATCTGGACCAGTAGTTGAATTGTTTGTTTTTTTGATTCTGGGTTTTATAAGTTTCTTATAAATTTTGAATATTAACTGCTTATCATATATATCATTGAATATGTTCTCCCATTCAGCGGGTTGTCTTTTTATTGTGCCGATGGTTTCTTTTGCTGTGCAAAAACTTTTTAGTGTAATGTGCTCCTATTTGTTTATTTTTTCTTATGTTTACCTTGCCCAATGTGTCAGGAAAAATATTTCTATAACAAATGTCCAAGATTTTACTACCGGTGTTTTGTTCTAGGATTTTTCTGATTTGAAATCTAACATTTAAATCTTTAATTCATTTTTAGTTTATTTTTTTTTTTAGGTATAAGAAGGTGGTCTAGTTTCATTTATTTTTGCATGTATCTGTCCAATTTTTCCAACACCATTTATTTAATAGACTATATTCATTCCATTGTATATTCCTGCCTCTTTTGTCAAATATTAATTGATCATATAGTCATAAGTATATTCCTGGGCTCTCTATTCTGTTCCATTGATATATATGTCTGTTTTTTATGCTAGTACCATACTATTTGGTTACTATGGCCTAGTAGTAAAGTTTGATATTAGGTTAGATGATACCTACATTTTTGTTTTTCTTTCTCAAGATTGCTGTGGCTATTTGGGGTCTTTCTGTGGCTCCATACAAATTTTTGAAATATATGTTGGACAGTCTTTCATTGATTACTTTAGGTAGTATGTATATTTTAATGATGTTAACTCTTCTTATCCATGAGCTCAGTATATGCTTCCATTGATTTATATCTTCTTCAATTTCTTTCTTCCATATTTTATAATTATCCAAATATAGTGTTTTTTTACCTGTTTGGTTAAGTTTATTACCAGGTATTTTTTGATGCAATCGTACATGAGATTGTTTTCTTAGTTTCTCTTTCTTATAGTTCATTATTTGGTGTAAAAAAATGCAACTGATTTCTGAACATTTATTTTGTACCCTGCTACTTTACTGAATGCTTTCATCAGAAGTTTTTTTGGTGGAATCTATAGGGTTCTTTATATACAGTATCATGTCATCCAAAAATATGGATAGCGTTACCTCTTTCTTTCCAATTTAGGTGCCTTTTATTCTTCTTTTCTGACCACTATGGCTAGGAATTCCAATACTATGCTGAATAGGGTTGATAAAATTAATCATCCCTGTCCTGCACCTGATTGTAAGGAAAACACTTTTAGTTGTTTCCCATTGCATATGATGTTAGTTGTGGGTTTGTCACATATGGCCTTTATTATGTTGAGGTATGTTCTCTCTAGTTCCACTTTCCTGAGAGTTTTTATCATAAATGAGTGCTGAATTTTGTCAAATGCTTATTCTGCATTTACTGATACGATCATATGTGGTGTATCATGTTATTGGATTTGCATATATTGCAACAACCTTGCATTACAGGAATAAATTCTCCTTGATCATAGTGTTAATCTTTTAAATTTATGACTGAATGTGGTTTGCCATTATTTTGCTGGTGATTTTTGCATCTATGTTCATCAGAGATATTGACCTATAAGTTTCTTTCTTTATCTTATCTTTGTTTGGTTTATAGTCAACTAATTTTGCCAAAGGAGCAAATGAAATACACTTGAGTAAACATAGTCTTTACATCAAATTGTGCTAGAACAATTAAAAATCCAAAGGCAAAAACTTATCTAGACATAACCTTACATCTTTCACAAAAATGAGGTTGAGATGAATCACAAACCTACACATAAAATACTAAATTATAATACTCTTAGAAGTTAACTTATGAGAAAACCTAGATGATTTTGAGTATGATGATGACTTTTAGATAAATAGCAAAGGTACAATCTATGTAAAAAATAACTGATAAACTAGACTTCATTAAATTAAAAAACTTCTGCTCTTTAAAAGACAATATCAACTGAAAGAGATAATGAGATCACAAGCCACAGAATGGTAAAAATATTTTACAAGACACAGAAAGACTGTTATCCAAAATATACAAAAAAATTTAAAAATTAAAGCAATGAAAAGACATGGAGGAAACTTAAATGCATATTACTAAACCAATCTGAAAAGGCTATATCAGTTCCAACATTGTATGATTTTCTGGTAATGGCAAAACTATAAATACACTGTAAAGGCCAGTGATTTCCATGCTTGGGAGGGGGAGAAATAAATCAGTGGAGGATGAGACCTTTTAGGGCAATAAAATGTCACTGCATGATATGATAAGATGCAGTAATTGAACTATATTTTTCAAAACAAAACTGCACAACACTAAGACTGAGCTCTAATGTAAACTGGAGTTTGGATTATTATGATGCTTCAATGTAGGTTCATCAATCACAATAAATACATAGCTCTGGCCCGGAATGCTGACAATGGGGGAGGGTATGCATGTATGACAAAGGAATATATTGGACGTTCTGGTTCACTGTAATTTTTTTGTGAAACTATAACTTCTCTAAAATTTAAATCTTAAAAGATAGGGAAATGGAGAAAGATATGCTATGCTAACAAGAATCAAAAGGAATCTGGGATAGCTGTATTAATTTCAGACAAGTCAGACTTCAAAATAAGTAACTTATTAAGGAAAGAGGGGCATTACACAGTGACAAAGGGATTCATTCTTCACAAAGATACAGCAGTCCTTAAGGTGTATAAAATTAAGAAGAAATCAGGTACAAGGCAAAGATGTTTACTCACTACTTTCATCCAAGTCCGTACTCAAAGTGTTAGCTAGTCCAATAATAAAATAAAAAGAAATACATTTTATACATATTAGGAAGAAATAGATGATCTTTTCCCACTAATTGCATAATTGTCTATGTAGAAAATCTTAATTCGTTGGGAGAAAAGTCTCCTGGAAGTATTTAGAGATTATAGCAATACCACAGAATACAAGGTTGCTATACAAATTCAATAGCTTTTCATATACTAGTGATGAATAATTGCATTTTTTATTGTTGACACTCTTACAGATATGTCCCATTTCCTCCTCCTTTCACCCTTCCACCCAGCCCCTGCCGTCTGCCTTCTCCATATTGTTGTCTGTGTCCATGAACTATGCATATATGGATATATGTTCTTTGGCTAATCTTCTCCAGTCTCCCTCACACTCTTCCCCTCTGAGATCTGTCAATCTATTCCATGTATCCATGCCTCCGGTCCTAAAATACAATGCCATTTAGGCTAACAGAAAAAAATGATATTTAAGTGTAAATCTAATAAGAAAATATTTATGAGATAAATTTGCAAAAACCACATCCCTCTGGAGAAAGAAAGCGATATAAATTAATGGAGAGCCATTTTGTTTATGTTTTAGGAAAATCAATATTGCTAAGATTAATTATTTCCAACTTGATGTATAGATTGAGTGTAATTCCTATCAAATGCCAGAAAGATAATTTGTAAATATCAAAAAAGTGCTTACAAAGATCATATGGAAAAACATCAGAAAGCCCACACAATACTAGTGTACAATGTCTATGGACTATAGTACTTGATTTGAAGAATAACTATAAACCTTTCTCAATCAAGACAGCACAGTATTGGCCACAGAATAGTAGTATAGATCAGTGGAAACACACTGAAGAATTTTTATCAATTCAAAATAAATTGTTATAACTTTAGGATGATATATGTAACCCTAAAGAAATAGCTAAGAAAATATTTATTCAAGATATAACTATTGAATAAACACAAGAGGAAATGAAAAGGGAATCAAAACCTGTCACTAAAAGAAAACTGCAATAAACACAGAAGAAGTAGTAAGGAAAGAAATGAGGGACAAATATTATGATATACAGAAAAAAATAACACAATGGCAGAAGTCATTCATCGTTAGTACTTACTTTACATGTAAATATGTTAAACTCTAAAATTAAAAGGCATAGACTGGTACAACAAATCAAAATTTATGAAACAACTGTTTCCTACCTACAAGAAGCTCAGTTGATATATAATGCTTCAAATTAGTTGAAAGCAAAATGATGAACAAATATATTCCATGTAAATATTAATGAAAAAGAGTTGGAGAGCCTATACTAATATCCGAAAAAAATAGACTTATGTATGTACAAAACTCTTACAATACAAAAAGGACAGTATATATTGATAAAAATGTAAATTCTCCAGAGGATACAAATTTAAGCATATATGTACCGAACATTATAGTCCCAATATATATGCACAGTAGACATAAACATCATTGAAGAGGTAAATAGATAGTGCTACAATAAAATATTAAAACTTTATTACATTACTTTAAATAATGGATATAATAACAAGACAATAGATCATTAAATTAGTGAACACTTGAGAAATATTATGAAGCTATTAGATTTAACAGACATATGAGTATATACAGAACACTCACCTCATAACAGCAGAGGACACATTTTCTCAATTTCTAATGGAACAGTCACCAAGACAGTCAATATTTTAAGTTGCAAAATAAACAATACATTTTTGAAGATTGAAATAATAAAAAATGAAGTATTTTAATAACAATTAAATGAAGGGGTCCCCCTGTCATAAATTCAGGGTTTGGAACAGCCTGAGCAAAAAAGAAACTCAGCAGTACTTTAAAATACCAAAAAAAATAATTGCAAATTTCAAACAACATTGGCACTGACATTAAAACTGCTGTATCACAGTAAAACTAATCTACCATCTTTATAACAATGGCTACCATATTTAATTAATTTATTAGCCAGTTTGATCAAAAAGCAACACTTTATTTCAAATTATTTTTTTGTTTTAAAAGAATTATTCTCCAAGATGGAAACAGATATAAAGTTTCATTACCAAGACAAGAAGGTAGTGGAAAGGAGAAAGAAAACTTAGAAAGTCATAGTAAAAAAACATTTATGGAGAATCCACCATTAAGTTTCTCTATAACTGGCCATTTGTAAGTATACATCATTTTTAATAATTTAACATCTTTTACAGATATGCACATGATAACATTTTTATCCATATCTCTACCCTTCTAAACATTAATCTCATCTAGTTTTACAGATAAGACAAATATGAGGTTTATGCTGTGTATACTCTGGTCTTTAGAAGAAAATATTTAATTTTGTATGACTGCTACATATTCCCTTGGGGAGAAAGGAGGATTCAAGTGTGACTGTAGACAGGTCAATGATTGGGGCTTGGATGTATAAGCCTGCACTTCGCCATTGAAGGACATGGCAGGTTTTGATGCAAATGCAGTTTCTTTTCGATTTAAAATCATTTTTATTTTATTATTTTATTTTATTGTATTGTATTCAGATAAAAGTTCCTAGCAAAACATCTCAATATCTTTTTGGTCTCCAGTGGGATGTTGGTCCTTGAAACATCTGGAAAATTATTTTGTGTGATTGTTACTGTATTATCAAAATGCTGCATTGGAGTTGGTTTAGTAATGTCAGTCTTATTAGTGGAAGTAACTCTGATTTCATTATACAACTAGAAGATTAAAGTGAGTAGGCATGATAATTTTTTTAAATTAAAGGAAATATCTGGTTTGGGTCAATTTGAGTAGATTACTTTAATTGGAAAGAACTGGTATGCTGTTCTCTTTGAAGTTTTCCACTGCCTTTCATTGAAGATTAGTTTGGGGATGAGATGATGCACCAGTATTTTTGGTTTAAACTAGTTTGTTTTTTGCTTAACCTGGAAGAGTTTTTTGTTTTGTTTTGTTTTCTTCATTTCTTAGTCTTCGTGCTTTTTGTTGGTTAAGCAGAAGCATTCTGTTACTTAGCACTTTCAAGATTTTGTTTATTTATTTTTATAAAGAGGGGACAAAAGAGAGAGAGAAAAACATCCATGTATGAGAGAAACATCAATTGGTTGCCTCTCATAGGACCCTGACTGCAGACCAACTGGGGATCAAACCTGCGACTCAGGCAACCTGCAATCCAGGCATATGCCCTGACCTGGAATCAAATGCCCAACCAACTGAGTCACACCAGTCAGGGCATTACTTAGCACTTTAAATACATGACTTTCTCTATCAAAGTAGTCAGTAAATTGAAGTTGGCATAGTAGGTGCCCAATAAATTTGTTGAATTTGATGGACTTGTTACAAAGAATTATTTCCAGATCAAGTAGAAGAAACTCTAAACTTTGATTATTTATTTATTTATTTATTTATTTATTGACTAATTGACTTACCAAACTATGAGCATCAAAGATAAGTTTTGCTTTATACACTTCTGTGACTTGCATGTCCACAAGCCCCAAGCATTAACTATTCAGTACAAGAACTAATAAACATCCCTAAAATGGCACTGGTAAAATCACATGCTAGTGGATATAAACAAAGCATTTACAACATAAAACACAAAACAAGAAAATTACCTGATTGTTTCCTCTACTCTAAAACTTTTTTGAAATTAATGCAATCCTACTTGTCTATTTTTGCTTTTATTGCCTGTGCTTTGGGTGTCATAAGAAAAAATCACTACCCAGGCCAATCTTAAGAAATTTTATCTCTGTATTTTCTACTAGTAATTTTAGAGTTTTAGGTCTTATGCTTAATTAAGTCTTTAAACCATTTTGAGTTGATTTTTGTATATTATTTGACATAACAATACAATTTCATTTATTTTTGTGTGTGGATATTTAATATTCCCAACCAAGTTTTATTTTGCATTTCCCTGATGATTAATGATGTTGAGCATTTTTTCATGTACCTGTTGACCACCTGTATGTCTTCTTTGGGAAAATGTCTATGCACATCTTCTGTTTATTTTAATGGAATTGTTTGTTCTTTTGTTCTTGAGTTGTATTAAACTGTTATACATTCAGTATATTAAACATTTATCTGATGTAAGATGTGCAAATATTTTCTCTTATTCAATAGGTTGTCTTTTTATTTTGTTTAGAATTTTTTTGCTGTATAGAAGCCTTTTAATTTAATGTAGTCTCATTTGTTTATTTTTGCATTTCTTCCCTTGACTTTTGGAGTAATGTCTATAATGTCATTGCCAAGACCTATGTCAAAAGCTTACTGCTGTGAAATATAATTAACCAAAAACCTCTCAACTAAAATAGGACTTGGGAAGGCTTGTAGCGGGAGCTCTCATGCCTTACCAATTGATGTCAATCAGCCCAAACAGTAAGGTCAATTACACTAAACAGGAAAATGTCAATGACAGACCTCAACAGCAATTGGTTATAGACCCCAACAGGAAGAGATATACCTTGTACTGCCAAACAGAAAGAGCAACAACTTTGCTACTTCAGCAGGAGGAAGGAAGATTTTCCTCTTGCCTAGAAGCAAACTCACCAATGAAATGCCACAGCTCATCCAATGAGAAAAAGTCATCACCTGAATTACTTTCCTCAAATGAATTTCTACTTTCTTGCTTAAGACTTTGTTGCCCCACCCTGTTGTAAAAGCATTCCATTTTGTATTAGTCCTCAGAGTACCTCTCTGCTTGCTAGAAGAGACACTGATTGATATTTGAATCATGTAATAAAGCCAATTAGATCGTCAAATTTACTCAATTTAATTATGTTTATTAAAAGATTGGTGGCAGCATGGGATCTAAAGGAACTTCAACCAACATTTGAAAACAAGAAACACGGGTATGGCAACAGTGAATCCCATTTCAATTTATTGCTCTTCTTACTATTTCTGAGTACCATAGATGCATTCTTAGTTTGAGCTTTGCTCTTCTCATGTTCAAACTATCTATCTAATTGAAATTCTGATCCAGGGCTTACTGGGTCATCTTGGAGATGGCAGATGGTTTCTTTCATAACCCAAAGTCCCTTGCCCTTCGTTTAGTTCACTGTCTCATTTTGGAAGATCCTTTTTCAGTTCTAGTTTGCAGTCTCCATTCACTGGATTTTAGTGGTTTAGTCTCTGCTGGGAATTGCTGGTGGTACTGGCCAGAGTTGGAATGATTTTGACTTAGAAACTGGATCTGAGGTTATACTGAGTCAAATTTGGTATGCAGTAATGTCTAAACCTCAGCCCTTGGTTTTGCCCCTGGATTCTCTGTTGAGAACTTCTGGGGGCAACTGCAGTGCCCCTTTTACTTGGAATTAGTTTGCAGTCCCCATTATTAAAAATCTTCTGGTTTAATTCTATTTCCAGTCACTAGTTTGTTGGTTTCTGCTGGTGCCGTATTTCAGTCTCCTTGGTTACTGTTAATGTGCACATGAGGTAAAGCAATTGCTAAAAGACAATCTCAAACACCACAGCAATTAGTTATTAATTTGGCTCTGAGGAAAACCAAAGCCTGGCTAAAAGAAATGGAATTTTTATCCAAATAGTTGACCATGCTACCTTGCACACCTGGTTATTTTATACATAAGAACTATAGGACTGGCAGCTGCAGATATCTGAAAAAATGCCAGAAATTTATTTTAAATGGTATAAAATTACAAGTGCAATTATGGGGCACATTTGAATTAGATAACATTTCTTATATGAAAATGAACTTTAGAACAAGGAATACCAAGTAGAACAGACAGAATGAGATGTTTACATTAATTGGTATACAAAAGATTATACACTTCTGGCCAAGATGGAGGCATAGTTAGTCACACTGTGCCTCCTCACACAACCAAAACTAAGGACAACAAAAATTGGGAAACAAGAAACAACCAGAACAAAGAGAAATGAACTGAACAGAACTCTGACTACCATACATCCAGACCAGTAAGGAGGGGTGGAGTTGGAGGCCTACAGAGAGGGGTCGAGGGGTGCAGGCAGGAAAAATCAGTGGCTGGCAGACGTGGGTGAGCAGGGCGCAGACGGCAGTTGGTGGACCCTAGAAGCACAGGGGCAGCTGATGGACCGGTGGCAGACCCTGGGCACAGGAGGCAACGAGTAGACCCAGTGAGGTGCACAAGGCAGCTGGCTGGACACAGCCACACATACTCGTGCAGACAAACTAAGCGAAAATAGGCTGCAACACAGACTGCGCACCCAGGGTCCCAGCGCTGAGAAACATAGCCTAAGAGCACCAACTGAAAATACCTGTGGGAGTTGAGGCCAGGAGATTCTCTCAGCCTTGCAGGAGGCTCCTCAGGGAAACCCACAGAGTCCGAGAAAGTACACAAGCCCACCCACCTGGGAGCCAGCACCAGAAGGGCCCAATTTGCTTGTGGGAAGCAGCAAAGGGGACTGAAGTCCCAGAGAGAGTGGAGCAGGTGTCATTGTTCCCTCTCAGACCCCGCCCCTACATACAACGTCACAACCCAGCAACTGGGGTGCCCCGCCCTGGTGAACACCTAAGGCTCTGCCGCCCATACGTAACAGCAATAACCAGCCGAAAGGAAAATAAAAAAATAAAAAAATTGGCTCAAACAGAATTAAAAGCTCCAGAGCCAATTTTTTTAAGTTACTGAGAGATAACCAACCTATCAGATGCACAGTTCAAAGCACTGGTGATCAGGATGCTCACAGAATTGGTTGACTTTGGTCATAAATTAGGTGAACAAATGCAAGCTACGATATGAGAAATGACGGAAAACGCACAGGGAACCAATAGTGATGGGAAGAAAACTGGGACTCAAATCAATGGAGTGGACCAGAAGGAAGAAAGGAACAACCAAACAGAAAAGAGTGAAGAAACAAGAATTCAAAAAAAATGAGGAGAGGCTTAGGGACCTCCAGGACACCTTAAATATTCCAACATCCAAATTATAGGGGTACCAGAAGGGGAAGAGGAAAAACAACTAGTGGAAAAGTTATTTGAACAAATAATACAGGAGAACTTCCCCATTCTGGCAAGGGAAATAGATTTCCAGGAAGTCCAGGAAGCTCAGAGAGTCCCAAAGAGATTGGACCGAAGGAGGAACATGCGAAGGCACATCATAATTACATTAGCCAAGGTAAAAATGAAGGAGAGAATTCTAGAAGCAGAAAGAGATAAGGGGATAGTTACCTACAAAGGAGTTCCCATCAGAATGTCAGCTGATTTCTCAAAAGAGACCTTGCAGTCAAGAAGGGGCTGGAAAGAAGTATTCCAAGTCCTGAATGGCAAGGACCTACATCCCCAATTGCTCTATCCAGCAAAGCTTTCATTTAGTATGGAAGGGCAGATAAAGTGCTTCTCAGATAAGGTCAAGTTAAAGGAGTTCACCATCACCAAGCCCTTATTATATGAAATGTTAAAGGGACTTACCTAAGAAAATGAAGATTAAAAATATGAACAGTAAAAAAAAGACTTCAAATTCACAGTTAGTAACAAACACACCTAAAACAAAAGCAAAATAAGCAAACAACTAAAACAGGAACAGAACCACAGAAATGGAGATCACATGGAGGGTTAACAACAGGGAAGTGGGAGGAGGAAAGAGGGGGAAAAGATATAGGGAATAAGTAGCATAGACAATAGGTAGAAAATAGACAGGGGGAGGGCAAGAATAGTATGGGAAATGTAGAAGCTAAAGAACTTATGACACATGGACATAAACTAAAGGAGGGAAATGTGGGTGGGAGGGGGTGAGCAGGGTGGAGGGGAGTGAAGGGGGAAAATGGGACAACTGTAACAGCATAATCAATAAAATAAAAAAAAATTAAAAAAGATCGGTTTAGACCAGAAAAAAAAAGTTACAAAAGGCTCCCAGATTCCAAAATAGCTTCATTAAAGGACTTGTTACAAAAAAAATAATGAAAAATTAAAAAGACAAAATGTACCTAAAACAAAATAAAATAGGATGACATGACTGTAGATGTGACTTATTTTAATCCCTTCTTGTTCTTTTGTACATTAGTACTCACTTCATTAATTCTCTGTTTGATCTGCAAAGCTATTTCCTTATATAGCCAAGAGGAAACTAAAATTAAAATGTAATATTGTCAGAAATATTTACTGTTTGTCCTGTATGAAACTTGATAAGTAATAGCTCCTTCTTGCTGGACTATTGTCATACTGATACCCTTGAAACGTGATAAGTGTTTTCTCCTAAAACAAAGGAATCAAGATGGGTTAATGATGGATATAAAATTAAACAATGGAGGTTATGGAAAAACCAAGATGGCTGCTTGGTTTTTCCAGGCTCCATGGGAAAACTTAATTTTTAGTTTTTGCATCCCACCATAGTGTGTCTGAGGTAGTTCCAATTATAAATTAACATTGGTGGGAGACCTACAGAATTGAAAAACATTCTACCATCAATGTCTGATCTTCCAGGCCTATAACCCTTGAAAAATTATTCTTGTTCCCAGAGGCCTAAGAACTCCTCCCTGTGGACACTTTGAACACATGCAACTAAACTTCATTCAGCTTCTACTTAATATGGATTATCAACCTGTTGTTATTTATGGATATTTTCCAAATGGGTAAAAGCTTTTCCCTTTCACAAGGCTGATGCCTTCGTGGTGGCAAAAAAAATGTATGAGAGAATGTTTCTACAAACTTCATTTTTTTTAGTTCTATCATTTATTTCCTTAAAAAAATTTTAAACATGCCACTAAAGCCACTGCATTTCCTTGGCCTAAAGAATTATGTTTGGTCTTCCTGACTTCCACAGTACCCCCTGTGGGAAATAAAAATTCATTCCACATGAAATAGTCACTGGCCCACCAATGTCTATTGGCACACAAAGTTCTGCTAATCCCTTGTTGTCTCAAGACAGTATAACCAGCTATTATAATTCTTTATTGTCTTATGTCAAAGCCTATCATCAACAGGTCCAAGAAAAGTTAATGCCCTTTCTTCACCACTACATTCCCATGTTTATCTAGATCCCAATAAGGTGTTGCTATGTACTTTGCATGATCCCTTAATTTTATGATCTTGACTGAATATAGATTTTGTTTCCTCACCAGTCACTCATTCTTAGCTGCTACCTAAGTGCTAAAAGGTGTTTTGTGGCAACCAGGATGTTAGCCACTCCAGAAACAGCACAGTCTCAGAGCTCTTCCTATGCAATCTCCTGTGTCAACAGGATAAATAAAAAAAGGAAATGGGCATATGTATTTATTATCAAAAAATTTTATTATCCATATATATGGATAGATATCAATATTATTGGAATATAATGGAATATATTCAGCAATAAAATAATGGATTCTTGCTATTTGTGATAACATAGACGGACTTTGAGGGTATTATATTGCTGAACTACAGAGAAAAATACCATAGGATCTCACTTAAATATGGAATGTAAAAATGCATAAATAAACAAAATAAAACTAAAACAGACCCATGAAATACAGAGAATAAGCTGTTGGTTGCCGAAGGGGAGGGGGTGAATAATGGGAATAAAATACATAAATTCAATTAGATCTTAAATCAGTCAATTAAATTTTGTTTATTAACAATGCTCATATCCTCCTTGGAGAAGTGTCTGTTCAAGTCCTTTCCCCATTTTTTAATTGGGTTGCTTGTCTTAGAATGGAATTGTGTGAGTTCTTTATATATTTTGGAGATTAAACCCTTGTCTGAGGTATCATTGGCAAATATGTTTTCCCATATGGTTGGTTCTCTTTTTATTTTAATTCTGTTTTCTTTAGCCATGCAGAAGCTTTTTATTTCGATGAGATCCCATTTGTTTATTCTTTTCTTTATGTCCCTTGCTCTAGGGGACATATCAATGAAAATATTGCTGCATGAAATATCTGAGATTTTCTTGCCTATGTTCTCCTATAGGACTTTTATGGTGTCATGACTTATATCTAAATATTTTATCCACCTTGAATTTATTTTTGTGTATGGTGTAAGTTGGTGCTTGAGTTCGTTTTTTTTTTTTTCTTGCATGTAGCTGTCCAGCTCTCCCAGCATCATTTGTTGAAGAGGCTATTTTTACTCCATTTTATGTTGCTGCCCCCTTTGTTGAATATTAATTGATCATAGAGATTTGTTTTTTTTTTTCTGGGCTCTCTATTCTGTTCCACTGGTCTATGTGCCTGTTTTTATGCAGAGGTTTTTTATTTTTTCAGATATTTTATTTATTTATTTTTTTTTTAGAGAGAGTGGAAGGTAAGGAGAAAGAGAGGGAGAGAAACATCAATGTGTGGTTGCCTCTTGTATGCCCTCTACTGAGGACCATGCCCGCAATCCAGGCATGTGCACTGATTGGGAATCAAACTGGCAACCCTTTGATGTGCTCACCAGGGCTCAATCCACTGAGTTACACCAGCCAGGTCTAAAAGTTTACTTTTTGATATAAGTATAGTTGTAGCTACTTTTGGTTTCCATTTGCCTGGGAAATCTCTTTTTATTCTTTCACGTTCAATATGTGTATATCTTTTTAAAAACAATGTTCATCTTTTTGTTATACTTCTTATCTTTTTCAGGTAGTCTGATTTTCAAAAGAGTTTATTTATTTGTTTTTTAAAAGAGAGGAAGGGGAAGAGAAAGAGAGAGAGAAATATTGACACAAGAGAGAACATTGATCAGCTTGTTCCTTGGCACATGCCTGGACTGGAAACCCATTCTGCAACCCAGGCATGTGCTCACCAGTAATGGACTGTGACCCCTTGCTCTACCTGATGTTGCCCAACTAACCGAGCCACACCAGCCAGGGATGTATTTTAATTTTGTTGAGAAGTCTCTCTGTGGTTTCTTGAAGCTCTCTGAACTTTTTTAAAAAGGATTTTACTTATTTATTTCTAGAGAGATGGGAAGGGAAGGAGAAAGAGAGGGAGAAAAACATCAACATGTGGTTGCCTCTCATGTTCCCCCAATCAGGGACCTGGCCTGGAACCAAGGTGTGTGCTCTGACTGGGAATCAAACCAGCGATGCTTTGGTTCTCAGGTTGGCACTCAAGCCACTGAACCACACTAGGCAGGGCTCTCTGAACTTTTGTGGAACAATGTTCAGTTTTTAGATCTCCATTTTATGGGGTCATTTTTTTTGAACCTTTATTAGTTTCCCTTGGTGTTGTCATATTTGCCAGATTCTTCATCAACTTTCTAACTATGCATTATGTGGGTGCATTTTCAGTAGCAAACACTTCTTCCTATCTTTAAAGATTGGTTAGGCAGGTAAAGAGCTTTTCCTCCTATGTCTGAAGACTAATAGAACTACCTGTGGGATTACAGTCAAACAGCATTGGAGCCAAGTCATGGAGCTACTTCTGAGTTTGCCTGTGGATCTATAACCAGCAGATCTTTTACTGGGAACAGAGAAGGACATGGTTCTTGTTGGATTCCTAGTTGGATTGGGCTCCCTTTACAACTGTGGAAACCTAATATCTTCCAGAAGTTGCTGTCATGGGAGAAAAGGTTGGGATACTTTTATAATATTCTAAGGAGCCATAACAATCAAATCGATATTGAATTTTGGCTAAAAAAATCAACCATACAAGATGTTTAGGGAACAATTAGGAGTTTTAAATGTTAATTTGATATTGGATAATATGAGGAATTATTTTCTGGTGTAATTATATTGTGGTTTTATAGAAAAAAGGCTTAATTGTTGGTAATTGCATGTTGATGTATTTAAAGTTTCAGGATGTCAACAACTTTATAAGATTTAGAGGAGACAAAAAAAGATTGCAAAACTATTACCAATTGTTTAACCTATTGTAGATTACTGGTATTTATATTATTGTTGTATTATTTTTCAACCTTTCTGTATGTTTGAATGTTTTCATAACAAAAAGTTGAAAAGAGCCTTGGCCATTTTGGCTCAATTGGTTGGGCATCATCTTGTGGATGAAAAGCTTGTAGGTTTGATTCCTGGAGTCCTGGTCAGTGTACATACCGAAGTTTTGTGTTTGATACCTGGTCCTGGCATGTGTGAGAAGGCAATCTGTCGAGGTTTCTGTCTTACATTTATGTTTCCCTCTCTCTCTTCCTTCCTCTCTCTCTAAAAGCAATGGAAAAAATATCCTCAGATGGGGATTTAAAAAAGTTGAAAAGAAAAAAGTAACACCAAATAAAAATAAATCAAGCTTTTACTAAAATGAAGAAACAGTTTGTATTAATGTGGCAATTCATTTCTTTATTTTTTTATTTAAATGAATGTTCAAGTACAGTTTTCTCCCCTATACTCCCAATCAAGCCCTCCCACCACCCCTCCCTCCCTCCCATTACCACCCTCCCCCTAGTTTTATCCATGTGTCCTTTAACTTTGATCCTATAAACCCCTCCCCCTTCCCCTGAAATTCCTCTTCTCTCTCCTCTGCTCAACCTCCACCTGTCCTCTAATGCAGTGCCTTTGACTATACCCTGCTTCTTTCTTTGTTTTGTTGTTTAGGTTCCTGTTAAAGGTGAAATCATATGGTATTTATCTTTCACTGCCTGGCTTATTTCGCTTAGCATAATGCTTTCCAGTTGCATCCATGATGTTGCAAAGGGTAGGAGCTCCTTCTTTCTTTCTGCTGCATAGAATTCTATTGTGTAAATGTACCATAGTTTTTTGATCCATTCATTTACTGATGGGCATCTAGGTTGCTTCCAGCACTTAGCTATTGTAAATTGTGCT